>SJYA01002803.1:574239-644565 GCA_006410615.1 Neotragus moschatus | reverse complement strand
TTGGATCTCCTTACAGTCCGAGGGACTCTCAAGAATCTTCTCCAATACCACAGTTCAAAAGCATCAATTCTTTGGTGCTCAGCTTTCTTTATTGTCCCACTCTGACATCCATTCATGACTACTGGAAAAACCACAGCCTTGACTAGATGGACCTTTGTTGACAAAATGATGTCTCTGCTTTTTAATATGCTATCTAGGTTGCTCCTCCAGTTGTTGTTTGCTCAGTTATGTCTGACTCTTTTGCAACCCCCTGGACTGTAGCCTACCAGGCTCCTCTGTCCATGGGATTCTCCAGGCAAGAGTACTGGAGTGGGTTGCCATTTCCTTCTCCATGGTCCTCCGGGGAAGGCTCTATTACTGTTTTATGTTTAAGGAAACTGAGCCTCAGAGAGGCACGTGATTGCCCCAAGTCTTCTGTTCTTCAAAAGATGAAGCCAAGGAAAAGGCCCCTGGTGTCTGGACTCCCAGGCAGCCCTTGTCTGTTACACGGTCACTGTCTTAACAGTTGCCCTCATGGTAGTAGCGATGAGACACCAGGCATGCGCAGACTGACTAACACGCCCTGTGCATCCTTCAAGTAGGCGTCCTTTCCCCTGAAGCCTCCCTCCACTGGCTCCTCTGCTCCCTACGGCATCTGCTGTCTGAATTCCCCTAGGCCCTTGCTTACATTCCCACCACTCTTGCCCATCATCTTCGCATCATCCAGCCTCCTCAACAAGCTCCTTGAGGCCAGCTGTCATGTCTCATGCTCCTCATATATCCTCCCCAAGGCCCGCGGCAGTGCTGGGCACAGAGATGGGGTGGAATGGCATCACTTAGCACATTGGCATTATCATAATGGCAAGCTTTTATGCAGCACTTAACTTATGCCAGGTACTGCTGCTGTCCGAAGCTTGTTTACATGAACTCATTTCATCCACAGAAGCACCATTTAATGCATATCCCTCTCCTCCTTCTCACTGTACCCATGAAGGATCCGAGATCTAGGGAGGTTAAATAAAATTTCCACTGCTGTATAGCAAGGCAGTGACCAAGTGAGGGACTCAAGGCCATTTGGCTTCAGCCTTAAATGCCATGCAGTGGAGTGGTAATGAATGAGCCAGCGCAGGAGACACAAGAAATGCGGGTTCAATCCCTGGGTCAGAAAGACCCCCTGGAGGAGGGAATGGCAACCTGCTCCAGCATTCTTGCCTGAAAACTCCCGAGGACAAAAGAGCCTGGTGGGAGCTGCCAAGAGTCGGACACGGCAGAGTGAATGATTGCACAAACACGCGTGCTGCCTTTCAGAGTGGAGTCCATGCATGTGTGCTTGTCTCAGCAAGTTCGCTGTTGCTCAGTCACCAAGTTGTGTCTGACTCTTTGCGACCCAATGGACTGCAGCACACCGGACTTCCCTGTCCTTCACCATCTCCCGCAGTTCGCGCAAATTCATGTTCACTGAGTCGGCAATGCTATCTAACAATCTCACCCTCTGCCTCCCTCTTCTCCTTCTGCTTTCAATCTTATCCAGCATCAGGGTCTTAACCAATGAAACGGCTCTTTGCATCAGGTGAAGTACCGAAGCTTCAGCTTCAGCATCAGTCCTTCCATTGGATATTCAGCGTTGATTTCCTTTACAAGTGTCTGGTTTGATCTCTTTGCCGTCCAAGGGGTGCTCAAGAGTCTTCTCCAGCACAATTCAAAACCATCAAGTTAGCCCATTCGTTCACCCACAAATTTGCTACTATTTATTGAGCACCTATTATGTCCAGGGCACAGTGTTTGTGCTCTACGTACACCTCTAATTCTCACATCCAGACTGCAAACTCAGTGCTATTATTATCCCCATTTTATAGTTGAGAGGGGCCAAGTTGCTTCCCCAGAGTTGCACAGCTGGTAAATAGTGGGGCTGGGATTTCAACCCAGGTCTGGACTGAGTGGTTCCAAAGCCTGAGCTGTTTCTCTAGGTTGTGCTGTATCTACCTTCAATTATTCTCCACACTCAGCCCAGCTGAGAACACAGTACCGAGGGACCTGCTAGCAGGAGGACCCTCTGGCAGTGGAAATGGTGATAATAAAGATGATTCTGGGCATGCTACCATGGCCTCCAGACCATATGACCTTGTTATGCTGACCCCCCAGTGGTGACCATTCTCCAGCACTTATGAGAAATCAGACAAGAAAGTATGAGTGTGGCAAGGTCACAGATGTACTCACAGTGTGCTCAGATGTGTAAGAAAGCCCTTTTCTTTATTTCCTATCAGCCAGTTGGAGAGAGTGCTCCCATCCTGTGTGTGATGGGGAAAGGGAGAAGCTAAGTTTAGCCCAATACGGTAATCTAGGTTTGAGTCAATAATTTATTTATTCTAAATATTTATTGATTTAATTTAATTCATTTATTTGGCTGTGCTGGGTCTTCGTTGCAAAATGCAAACTCTTAGCTGTAGTATGTGGGATCTAGTTCCCTGACCAGGGATTGAACCCAAGCCCTCTGCATTGTGAGCACAGAGTCTTAGCTATGACACCACCAGGGAAGTCCCCTGACTCAATAATTTCAACAGTCTTTTAAAGGAACCACACAGTTTCTGGTGGACAAAGTGCTGACCTCTCTGTTTTCTATGTGCCCCCCAGGATGGCAACTACGTGGATGGGCAGTGGCCTCCATGACGCTGGTAGAAAAGGGCACCTCTGGCCTCAAGCCAGTCTGTGCATGTGCGATTTGGTACCCAGCAAGATGGGGTGGTGTGTTCGACCCTGTGTTCAGCAGGATTGCTCTGCCGATGGTCAAGGCTGCTAAACTTCCCACTCTTTCTCCCCTCTGGCAGGGCTGGGCCGTCCTAGAACTCTGTATGGTCCCATCTTGTCTCTTGTTGGTGTTGAGGATCTTCCAAGGTCCTACCCTTCGGTCTTCCCTGAACCCTCTAAGAAACTCCCCCATCAGACTCACATAACTTCAGGATAAGCAGAAGCATCTGGGCTCCTTTTCCAGCACCCAGGAGCTCAGGGGTGTGCAGAGACCCGAAATCCTACCTTCCGTCACCCGGCTGACCTCAGTGCAGCCACCGGCCATCGGACAGGAACAGCCTGGGAGGTGATGACCTTCTCATGCCCCAGAGGAGAAGAGGATCAGACTGCCTTCTACTCTCAGTGTCCTTCCCTCACCCAGCACGCCTTTCTCCTTGGGGAGCTCAGCCTGGAGAAAGATCAGCTGAAAGTCTCATTGCCCACCCACTTATCTTCAGCTCCCTTGCCCCCTGAAGATCCCTAGGACAGGAATGAACGGGATCCCCATGCTGTCTGATGGATGTCCCCTGGGTGACACTCTGTGACTGTGTCCTCCAGGCTTGCCAACAGGTGTGAGGCACATACTCAGCACCAGACACTGTTGACCTCACAGCTGCTCTAAGGAGGCCTTGGAACAGCCCCTGGTGCAGATGAAAAGGGCCCAGCATAGAGAAGTTACCTGCCAGGGTCACAGTGCCTGAGCCACAAATCCCGCTGGGTTCTCCAGAGCCCTGGAGACCATGGAGTCTTTGCTCAGAGTAAACTCACCCTCTCCTTCATGGGGCTGACAGACTCACGGTTCAGCCTTGACTGAGGAAGGCTGCGTGAGAATGCAATTTAGTGAGGAAATTAAAATGCATTGATTTCATATCTGTGAAAGAACATCCCCATTACAGATTAGGTAGGTGTTATAAACTGTAAAGCCCTAAACAAAGGTTAGGGTTGTTGTCCTTACTGAGGCATCCATTTTTATTGGAAAGTTGGAAGAGGTTGTTCTTGCCCAAAGAATGGAATTAGGAGATCTGGGTTCAACTCAAGCTCTGAGATTTGGGGGAAATAACTCTCCCTCTCTGAGCCACAGTTTTCTCCTATGATGGAAATGGCTCTCTAATGCCTATGAGCTCTAAATTCTACATGCTTCTGCAGTTCACTGAGCAGCTGGAGGCCCCCTTGCCATCATCTCCAGACTCAGTCCCCCGTAGTGGTTCACAGTAGGCCTGGCCCAGGGCTGCTGATGCCAAGAGGCCAGGAGGTTTGGTCCCACAGGCTCACTTATGCCGAGTCTGGCACAGGGTCCCGCGGGGCCCACAATCCTCTCCCTGTCCCTCCAGGCAGCAGAGGGCCTCATCCTTCTGGCCCCACAAGCTGCATCCCTGATGTGCCAACTCCAGTGGGCTGAGGCTGGCATCTGCCATCTGCCCACAAAGTCCTTCTTGTCCTCCGATTTGACAAGATTGCAAAGGTCAAGGTGGTCGTCCAGGGCGATAAGAGCACTCCACATGGGTTCTGAGGTCTGGTGTGGTCACCTGCTGATACATCGTTTTGTGCAGAGGCACACGTGGAGATGAACATCCTCTCCCCATCACACACACACAGAGAGATTAAACAGGACAAGGCACAGTTCACTAATAATAATAAAACCTGTGCATTTATTATTGAACGCCTATCATGTACCAGGCAGTTCTCTGCTCCTCACACATATGACTCATATAAACCCAGCCCATTCTTTGAGATGGGTTCTGATATTTACCCTCATTTTACAGATGGAATTCTTTCCCCTTCGTGCCCTGCAGCCCAGCCCCTCCCCTCACAGCTGGGCTGCTCGTGTCCCAAGTGTGGACTCTACATCCACGTTGTGGGGAGAGGGTCAGAGTTCGAGTGGGGTGAGAGAGGACGGTTGTGGGGTGAAGAGCGCAGGTGGCCCCATCTCCCCCATTTCTGCACAGGAAAGTGTTTCATCCTGGCGTGGGACCAGGTTCCCTCACCTGCTCCTCCCTGCTCCTCTCCCCACCCCCAGTTTGTTGCTTCAGAGACCTGGATGCACTGCCTTTTATCTCCACCTGGAGTATTTCGAGTTCTAATTAAGTTCATTTCAGTCCTCTGATTTGAGAAGCCTTATCAGGAATACTTAACCTGTGCAAATAATATGAGGAGCCAGCCAGCACGGGCCCCGCATGCTAATGAGACTGCACACAGGAGCAGTGGGAGGGCAGAAGGACCCGAGCAGAGAGGCCACCACGAAGCTCCCAGGAGGTGGGAGCGAGGAAAGGGCCCATCAGAGGACAGGAGAGGAACTGGCCTGGGCCCTCTGTGACCCTCCAAGCCCCGGGCCAGCTGGCAACTGGATGGCTCGGCAATTGGGGTTTAGAGGGCTGGAGTAAGTGAAGAGATGCTGAGTGTCCAGCACCGCCCACCGGCCTGGCCCAGCCTCATAGGCTGTGCTCTGCACCCTGCGTGCCTGGCTTCCTGGAGCACGTCTGATGGGCAGGGGAGAAGGCCAGCCAAAGATGACCAAGGGAGATGATTTTGACCCCAGGGTGGTGACTTGTGGGGACATTCAGAGCAAGCAAGCGTCGGGGGAGGAACGTTGCCAGCCTAGAAATGCCCATCACTGCTTTGCCAGTAACCTGCTCAGGGGAGGCACCCCCTCTGTGCCTCTGTGTTCACACCGGGGTTGGACAAGCTGGGGGCTTTGGCCTGTGTCACATGGAGCCCTTGGTTCTCCAGGGCTTCGGGACCATTTGAGGCTGTGTGACTGGAGCCCCAACCCCTACATCTCTCCAATCAAAGCAGCTGCTCTTTATCTGTGATCTATTGGAATGTTTGTAGGAAATAAAAGATTATGCTTGTGCAAAATAAAAGATTCTGTAGCTAAAAATTAGTGCAAATCCTGGGGCTAGGTGATTTCTTTGCTTCTCTCCAAGTCTAACAGTCTTAGCTTCTAAAATCTGAACAGGACCCGGTTCAGTGGTCTCTCTCTGTTCCCGGAACCATGGGACCCTGAATATACTACACGCCATTGTTGTTTAGTTGCTAAGCCGTGTCCTACTCTTTTGAGACACTATGAACTCTAGCCCACCAGGCTCCTCTGTCCATGGAGTTTCCCAGGCAAGAACCCTGGAGTGGGTTGCCATTTCCTTCTCCAGGGGATCTTCTCAACCCAGGGATCAAACTCACATCTCGTGCAGTGCAGGTGGACTCTTTACCGCTGAGCCACGTGGAGAGCCCATATTACAAGTTACTTCTCAGCAACATTTCTCTGGAGGCTGCATGGATGATTCTAAGAGCATCCTGCCTTCCCTCTCACCACACACGTGTCCCAGAGACATTGGCTGAGGTGGTACAGATACTAGAGGGAGAACTAGGGGAGATTCCAAAGAGCCTCTCCTTGGGAGTGATCACAGTCTGGGAAACCTGTAACACGTGCTGCCAGAGCCACATCCAGGAATAACCTGAACCTGTGAATGATGAAGGCCTTGCAGAGCAGAGGCAAACGATGCAGGTGGGGTGATCAAGGAAGGCTTCCTGGAAGAAAGGGGCAGGGAAGGACCAGCATCCACCACACTGAATGAGTAAAGAGTGTGAGAGGAGCATGTGCAAAGGCTGCCCTGCTCCAACAGCTCCTCAGAGCCTGGACAAGATGAGAGCCAAGGTGAGACAGGCCTGCTATACTTGAAATAGGTTGATTTTTCCCATCCTCAGAGGAGCTGCGTCCAAACTCCTCTGAGGTCTGAGGCAGGTCACAGTCTGTGCGTTGCTTCTCCTCTGTATGAACATGAAGGGAAAACGTGTTCAAACCAGGTTCAGTCTGTCAGACTAGTTCCCCTTACTTAATGAGCCCCGAGAGACAAGTAAGCTTTGATGAAGGTAAGGAGAGAAAGAAAGGGCATGGAGACATGGCCAGGAAAGGCCAAGAAAGGGGGAGGCCAGGCTCAGACGGCGAAGGCTGAGGCTAAAGCTTGGCTCCCACCCCTCCCACCCACTGCTCGTTTTCCGCTGCCCACAGCCAAGCATTCAGCGAGAGAGGACAAGAACGTGACCGCGGAGAGCCATGCTGGGCATCTCCTGTTGCCCCTCTCTTTCTCACCCCTGCCTCCCCTGTCTGTACTCCAAGAGACTGCTCTACAGGGAACTCGTCAAGGAGCCCCCTACTCCCGGGCTCCCAGTGGGCTTTGGTCAATGAGTAACACCAGCAAGAGATCAGGGGTGGGAGACCAGGGTGCTCATCTCTCAGGCCCCACTGGGTGGGGTCACAGCACCTGTCAGGCAGAGGTCCTCCACACAACTCACTCTGCCTCTGGGTGCTGGTGATTCTGACCTCCCGCTGCCCCTTCAGATCTAGGAGTGGGGATAACCCCGGACACTAGCCCCCTCTGGTTTCTCTGCATCCTGTCCTGACCTCTAAATGGACCCTTTGTTAAACTCTCTTGAAATTACCCAATTTGAATGTGACCTCTTTTTCCTGCCTGGACCCTGGATATGATGTGAGTGTCTGCTTCAACCCAAGGCTCCCAGGTGTCGAGGCACTTAATCTACTCACTCTCATCCTGGCTCCATTCCCAAGCACCAGCCCTGCTCCGTCTCTCCGAAGCATTATTTCCAACATTCAGACTCTGCTCTTTGGGTTTGTACCCGGTAGCTCACTTCTTTGTCAGCCTGTCCCTCTCATTACAGACTCAGGCACAATCTGGTCACATTGAAAAATGAGTACAATGCCAGTGCTTAACTCCTGAAAATGCAGCTTTTCTCCTGAATTTCCTGGGTGTAGGCTTTGTTGAGCTGAACCAGGTTGATCTAGAAATTAAATAAGGATTAAGAAGTTGGAAGGCGCCTGCTAATCCAGCAATCAGACAAACCTATGCAAAATCATCTTGCTTCCTTTCCTAAAATATGAATTTGGAAAAAAAAAATCAAACAATTGGCTCTTTTGTTAATTAGAAAATCAGCAAAAGGTGGACCAGTCGGATAAGCATGTCCAGGGGGAAGGGAAGAGAAATGAGGGAGAAGGCCCCCAGAGATCCACGTTAATGGGAGCCCCATGTGCCTGGCAGAGAAGGCAATGGCAACCCAGTGTTCTTGCCTGGAGAATTCCAGGGACAGGGGAGCCTTATGGGCTGCCCTCTCTGGGGTCACACAAAGTCGGACGCAACTTAGCAGCAGCACCAGCATAAGCCTGGGGGTCTGCAAGGGTGCCTTCTCACCTTTATATCTAGCCTGGACCCCTCATCCTCTCCGGCAGTCTTGATTTCAACCTGTCTCCATAGCTGATCTCTTTAGTTGGTGTCCCCATGATTAGAGTGGCTTCTCTGGTGGCTCAGATGGTAAAGAATCTGTGTGCAATGCAGGAGACATGGGTTTAATCCCATGGGGTTGGGAAGATCCCCTGGAGAAAGGAATGGCTACCCACTCCAGTATGCTTGCCTGGAGAATTCCATGGTCAGAGGAGCTGGCAGGCTACAGTCCTTGGGGTCGCCAAGAGTCAGACACAACTGAATGACTAATGCTTTGCATGTTCCATGATTAGAAACTCAGAGTCAAAGCCCAGTTTTATTTTCTTCTCCCAAACTCACTTCCCAGGAAGACTACACATGAGATAAAGATAGCATGGGAGGATCTACCCTAAAGTCCTGGGGTCAGTTTAGCTCTGCCACCCAATGCCTGTGTGATCTCAGGTAAGCTGCCCTACCTGTCCCAAACCTCAGCTTTCTCACCTGTGACATGAGTCTTAGATCATGGGGCTCTTGTGAAGATAAGGAACATGACCTAACTAAAAATGACAGGATGATCTCTGTTCGTTTCCAAGGCAAATCATTCAATATTATGGTAATCCAAGTCTATGACCCAACAAGTTACGCTAAAGAAGCGGAAGTTGAACAATTCTATGAAGACCTACAAGACCTTTTAGAACTAACACCCAAAAAAGATTCTTCTCATTCTAGGGGACTGGAATGCAAAAGTAGGAAGTCAAGAAACACCTGGAGTAACAGGCAAATTTNAGTACTTTGGCCACCTCATGTGAAGAGTTGACTCATTGGAAAAGACTCTGATGCTGGGAGGGATTGGGGGCAGGAGGAGAAGGGGACAACCAAGGATGAGATGGCTGGATGCCATCACTGACTGGATGGGCGTGAGTCTGAGTGAACTCTGGGAGTTGGTGATGGACAGAGAGGCCTGGAGTGCTGCGGTTCATGGGGTATCAAAGAGTTGGACACGACTGAGCAACTGAACTGAACTGAACTGGTCTGGCATGTGGTAGCTTAAAAATTCTAAGTCCCCTTTCTTTACTTCCCATTCTCCTGCAAAGATAAAACCGTACTTGGGGCTTTTCCCCATTTAGATTATTGCAACAGTGTCTACATTAAGCATCCATTTCCCTTGAGTCCTACCACCTCCCTTCTGCCATTTTCTGGCAGCAAATCCCTCTGTCCTTCAACACTGCCTTTAGGGATTTGCTCTTTCAGGACTCCATCTGCTTTCTATGGGGTTGTTAACCCCAGGAGTCCCTCCAGTGTGTCTCCAAGTCACAAAAATTAGACCCTCTATGCATACAAGTCACCCAATCAGAACCATCCTTGAATTTTCTCTTTTTCCTGGTAGTAAGTGTAAAGATAAGACCAAAGCAGCTGTCAATCATGTCCCCTGTGGGTGAGAGCCCTGAGGACAGAATGAGGAGAAAGAATTTTAGGGGCTTAGGACCAAACTCGTCACCAGCGTTCCCTTCTCAGTTCTGAGTCCCTTTATCTTCTGATTATCCTTACACATGCATGCACTTGTGCACTCAGTAATGTCCAACTCTTTGCAACCCCATGGACTGTAGTCCTTCTGGATCCTCTGTCCATGGGCTTCTCCAGGCAAGGATACTGGAGTCAGTCGCCATTTCCTTCTCCAGGGGGTCTTCCCAACCCAGAGATCAAACCCAAGTCTCTTGTGTCTCCTGCATTGGCAGTCAGGTTCTTTACCAGCTGAGCCAATAGGGAAGCCCATGAGTCCCCTAATTAGTTCCAATCAGTCTGTTGGTGCCTGAGATAATCAGGGTTGGTTTCCAGTGCTTACAGCCAAAGCCTCTTAACTGGCTTCCCAAAATTTTCTTCTGACCCACTCCTAGCTGTTTCCCACATTTCATGGAGAGCAAACTTCAAAAATCACAAATCCAATCACTTTCCTCCCTACTCACATGCTCCTGTGGCTTCCTACTGTTTTAGGATCAAGACCAAAATCTTTTGTACAAGCCCTGAAGGACCCACCGCCTTCCCAGACCCTTCCCTCATGAAGGCAGCCCCTAATCCTAGCTGTCTCTGTGTTCCAGCCACTTCCAGGCTTCTGATCTCACAACTTGGAGAGTGTCTCAACTTACTCTTCACTTAGAAAACTACTCAAGCTTCGCATCTTAGGGAAAGACTCACTTCCTCTGGGATGCCTTGCCTAACGTGCCTCCATCCTTTCCCCGGTTTGGTCAAGCCCTGCAGCAGGTCCTTCTCACCATTCGTCATCACTTAATGATTAGTATCACTGCTGCATTAATGTCCACCCCCCTAACCAGACTGCAGGCTGCGGGAGGGCAGGAACCACACCTATTTCACTTCCTCTGAGTCACGTCTGCTTGGAACATGTCGGCATAGGAGGTGCTCATCAAAGCTTGTTGAACGAATGAATGAGTGACCCGTGTCCAGCCTGTGGCCTACTTTTGGTTCTCTTCATTCATGAAATCTCTCTTTCAGAATGCTTTTCCAGACTCCCTGGAATGACAGTGCATACGTGTTCGGTCATGTTTGACTCTCGTGTGACCCCATGGACTGTAACCCTCCAGGCTCCTCTGTCCTTGGAATTTCCCAGGCAGGAATAATGGAGTGGGCTGCCATTTCCTTCTCCAGGGGATCTTCCCACCCCAGGAAGCCTCCTGGGAAGCCCTCCCCGAAACTACACTGACTTCTTAATTAATATTTCCCTTCCTGCCTCCAACCAATCGATCAGATTCCTTTTGCTTTAACCTCCAAAGGCTTCCTGTGTGCTGCGCGTAGTCATTCAGGCGTGTCCAACTCTTTGTAACCCCATAGACTTCAGGCCTCCAGGTTCCTCTGTCCATGGGGATTCTCCAGGCAAGAATAGTAGAGTGGGTTGCCATGCCTCCTCCAGGAGATCTTCCCAACCCAGGGATCGAACCCAAGTCTCCCGCTTCCTAGTGCCCAGTATATACAGAAAGCAGCCACTCACTGGAATTCCCCAATCTACCCCTGCTAGAAGGCAGCCCCAGCAGCCCGCTTGCCATCCCCTGACCCCACAGTTCTTCACACGGCTGCTTATGCTGTTTCCCCTGCCTGGAGGTCTTCCTTCTCTCTCCTGCCATCTGTATCACATGCCTTCCACAGATCTCTGTGCATAACTACTGCTTCTATAGAGCTCCCTTAATTAAACTCTCCCCACAGTAAGTCCTCCTGCCTCTGAGTTCTCCTTGCAGCAATCCATTGATTATATTTAAGCTTAGAACTGTTTTCCAGATATTTCCTAATTGCTACAGTTCCTTCCAGGTCACTAAGCCCTTTCAAATGCATGATCTGATTTGATTCTAAAAACTTGACAGGGAAGTAGGGGCAAGTATTTTAAAGAAAAACTCACTGTAAGGATCAGAAACCCACCGAGTTAGCTTAAGTAGAGGGCTTTTATCACAAAGACACAGGTGAAGAGCTTGGAACCTCTCTTCAGGTAGCGCCAGCTGGTCTCAGGGGCCTGGAAAGGCATCCAGAAATCTTTCTCATCTCTTGATCTCTCTTCACCCACAACCCCTTCAGTCCTGACCTTCAACGTCTGGGGCAAGGCACTGACTGCCTAGGAAATTGGGCTCTTCCCACTCGCAAGCACTCAGGACTGATGAGGCTTCTCTATGCCTCTCCCCGCCACTCTAATTGCTCCATGCCATGTTTTATGTATTTTAATTAGTGCTTTAAATTTTACACCTAAATCTCAAGGCACTCTAGCAAAAGGCCCCTCTTTAGAAACTGGAATAAATAAATAAAATCTTCCCAGGCAGATGACAGCCAGGAACCTTGACATCATTCATATTAATCTATCATTCAGCTACCGCCATTCTGTCATCTGGGTCAGCTTTGAGGACGTGTGTCTGGGGTCTCCCCGCCAATCCTTTCTGCCCTGCACTCCTCCTCCCCAAGGGGCACTGCTCCTCCAAAGGTGGACTCTTGATGGCCACCACACCCCCACCCTCTAATTCTTCCCTTTAAGACCCATGTTCTTGACTGGCTTTGCACAAGTGCAGTCATGCTTGCCGTCCAGTGGTGGTCCTCCACGTGCGGTCAGAGACGATTACCCGGAGAGTTTGTGGAACACAGAGCCACCCAAACTTCTCCCCAGAGGCCAGGTTCCATTGGTCTGGAGTGAGGTCTTAGTGTTGCTGATTCCAGTAATGCCTCAGGCCAGGCTGTCTTGCAGCCAAGTGCAGAACCAGACAGCACTGTGGGAACCTGGAGCTAGACAAAATGCACGTGGCACACTCACCCGCCTCAGTAACTGTGGGCTCCGTGAGGCTGCGATCCTGTCTGTCTTGCTCACCGCTGTGTCCCCAGTGCATCGGTGGGCTGCCTGGCACACGGTGGTGATGCGTGTGCTCAGTCCTGTCCAGCTGTTCATGACACCTAGAACTACAGCCTGCCAGGCTCCTCTGTCCGTGGAATTTTCCAGGCAAGAATACTGGAGTGGGTTGCCACTTCCTACTCCAGGGGACTTTCCAACCCAAGGATCGACCCCATGTCTCCTGCATTAGCAGGCAGCTTCTTTTCCACTGAGCTACGTGGAAAGCTCTGGGGCACACGGTAGCTGCCCCAGAAATATTTTCAGATGAAGCTGGAGCCACCCCCTCCCACAGGTGCCCTCTACTCTTCACACTCCCAGTTGTAGGTCTTGCCACTTACTGCTGCTGCTGCTGCTAAGTCGCTTCAGTGGTATCTTACTCTGTGCGACCCCATAGATGGCAGCCCATCAGGCTCCCCTGTCCCTGGGATTCTCCAGGCAAGAACACTGGAGTGGGTTGCCGTTTCCTTCTCCAATGCAGGAAAGTGAAAAGTGAAAGTGAAGTCGCTCAGTAGTGTCCAACTCTTCGAGACCCCATGGACTGCAGCCCACCAGTCTCCTCTGTCCATGGGATTTTCCAGGCAAGAGTACTGGAGTGGGGTGCCATTGCCTCCTCCGCCACTTACTAGCTAGGTGCTTTTAAGCAAGTCAACCCATCCTTTGAAGCCTCACTTCCCACATCTTTACAATGGAGATGATGTCAGTCATTTACCCACGAAATGGTCCTGTGGATTAAAAGAGTGTTCACTTCCCCTAGCACCTGCCACCTAACAAGCAGGTGGCAAACCTCGGTGGCCAGCATGGGACACGTTCCACCACCTCAGAGTAGTCCCTCTGCTCCTCCGTCCTGCTCAGGGCTCTTTGGGCTGCAGTCACACCCAGGGAGGCCAAGGGTGGAGGTGAGCAGGAACTCTGTGGAGCAAGGCCTGCCCTGGGAGCCCAGAAATGCAGATTTGGGGGGTTGCTTCTGCTGACTTACTCTGTGACCTTGAGTTTGTCTCTGAACATCTTTGGGCCCCTTACCCCCACCAGCTGCCCTCCTCACACACCTCCCACTGCAGTCTGTGGCTCTCCGGTTTCAAAGGTCCCTTTGGTGATGGTGGCAGCTGCCCTCGAAACTTCTGTGCAATGTCTGACCAGCAGTCACCATCCCTGGATGCTCTTTGGATGAAAGTGAAACACATAATTGCAGCTTCGGGGAGAAAAGTCCCTTGATTTGACAGCCCCTGCAGAATTCCTGTTGTAACAGACAGGGAAGCTCTGTACCTCAGACACAACCTGCAGAGCCAGTCAGATCTGTGGGCCTTCTCTCTGTTCTATCTGCGCTGGGAGGGGGCCAGATGGCCTGGAGGTCATTTCTACTCAATCATGGCATGACAGGCTTGCCACCTGTGATGGGGCTCCCCACCTGGGTGGGGAAGAGCCTATTGGTTGCAGACTCCTTCTGCAGGCCCTGGGAACTGGCTGGGCCACCTTCTTCTGTCACAGAAGAAATGTTGACTCCTAGGATGGGCTCATGGCAGAGAAGGTGAGAAGGAAACCTTGCCCATCCTGGAGGTGTGGAAAGAAGGAAGCCAGCTTCAAGATTTTTCATAAACTACCTCAAAGCAGGACATGTTTGCTGCCCACCCCAGTCTGCTGCTATCTTTCTGCTTAGAACTTCCAAGCATCACATGCCGTCTGCAGAATGACACACTCCTGCCTAAGATGTGAGGCTGGCTATTTCCATCTCTAGGTTGGTGCCTTTCTAAAGGCAGCTAATAGACTGGGCCGCGTAACAGCTCAGAATCAGAAGGAAGACAATCAAAGCCCATTTTGTTGATATCTAGCAGTACAGCCGTGGACAGTTTACTTTTGCTTCTTTAGGCCTCTAATTCCCCATCTGTAAAATGGGGATGGGGACGAGAACACCCATTACTAGGATTACTAACAAGATGAAATTAAAGAATCCATCATGTGCTTGGTAGAGCGCCTTGCCATAGGATACTCTCAGTAAACAAATGGTAACGATGATGAAGATATTGTGTTCTTGCTTACACTCATCTGAGTCTGACTGTTTAGCAACCCATGGACTGTAGCCTGCCCGGCTCCTCTGTCCATGGGATTTCCCAGGCAAGAATACTGGAGTGGGTGGCCATTTCCTTCTCCAGGGGAGCTTCCTGACCCAGGGATCCAATCCACGTCTCCTGCATTGGCAGGTGAATTCTTGACCTCTGAGCCATCATAGAAGCCAATGGTGATATTAACAAGTCCCAAAGGTCCTTCTGCATCTTGAGGATAGGAGCATGTTTTAGAGCTCTTTAAATCCGCTTAGCACACAGGTGAGGTCAAAGAAAGCCAAAGAAGACTGGAAGGTTTGCAGAGCTAGGGGGAGGGGCCTGACAATTTGACTGCAAGAGTACAGTTCATGCCCACCTCCATGTACATCTACCCTGCGTTTCCTTCTCCCAAACACCATAATTAATACTCACTTATTCTGACCCAGCCCTCAGTCACTGTCACCACTTAAGCAAGGAGGACACATGCTGGCCTTTTCCCAAGGAAGGCACGGGAGAGTAGCTAGGGCCAAGGGGCAACAGTGGCTGGCTGCAGAGGAGCGTCGTGCCGTTGCCTTGGCAAAAAAAAAAAAAAAGAAGAAGAAGCATAATTAATCTGCAGACCTCTCTTCTCATTAAGACTTCACGTTTATACCTGAATTAACTTTTCACATCCAGTTAAGGTGCGTGGGAGGCTCTGTCCGCTACCGGCGTGACAAACGCAGCTATGACTATCAGGGAAAGTGGGGGCTGTGATGACCCACCGCCTAAGCTATGGGCGGGTGTGGGGGAGGCTGAGTTCCCAAGCTCCGCCCTGTCCCCCTGGGTCCAAACCAGAAAGGGGCCTCAGGAAGAACAGGAGGGTGCTGTCTCTGGCCTAGGGACAGTGGGAGAACAAGTCCACATGGCCACATGGGCAAGCGTTGACCTCCCCTCCCACCTCTCCTGTTGGAACAGACAGAGGCTTTCCTTCCGGCTCAGAGTTTACCAGATTTTACCTCCCTTAATGAGAGAGGCTTATTCCAAGTCCTCATCTAGCTAAAGTTGGGACCTAGTATGGCAGAAACACACACAGACAGATGTTGGTGGAGGTCACCCCAGGTCCTGTTTTTCTCCAGTGGGGACTTAGCTCTCTTTAGCTCCCTGGATCCCGACTCATTAAACCGCCAGTGTTCTCTTGGCAGCATGCTGGGATAAATAGTTAGCTGCTGGCGCCTCCTTTCTGGGAGCTGGGCTCTATGAGGGCATTACTTTTCAGATGCCAGGGGGAGGAGGCCACCCTGCATACCCAGTGTTAACAAAAGAGGATGAATTAACATTCCCACAAATGGGCTCTCTAGGGTGTCCCTCCTCCTCCCCTCTACACCTCCCTCCCCCACCCAGTTCAAGATGCTCAGATCTCCTCAATAAGCAGCCCTCCCCACTGCAGCCTTGAGTGGGTGCTTAAGGACGTTTGATTAAAGGAGAGAAAGGGACATGCAATGTCTTTGTACATGCACTGTCTCAATAAAGTACAGGAAACCGCGTTTTATTGTGCTTCAATTTATTAAGCTTTAGCAGATGTTCTATTTTGTACAAATTGAATATCTGTGGCAACCCTGCATTGTCAGATGAAGGTTAACATTTTTTAGCAATGAAGTGTTTTTAAATTAAGGTCTGTACATCGTGTTTTTAGACATGATGTTATTGCACACTCAATAGACTACAGTATAGTATAATCATAACTTTGATATACATTGGGAAACCAANTTCTGTTTTGTACAAATTGAATAATCTGTGGCAACCCTGCATTGTCAGATGAAGGTTAACATTTTTTAGCAATGAAGTGTTTTTAAATTAAGGTCTGTACATCGTGTTTTTAGACATGATGTTATTGCACACTCAATAGACTACAGTATAGTATAATCATAACTTTGATATACATTGGGAAACCAAAAAATTGGCATGACTCGCTTTATTGCAATATATGCTTTATCGCGGTGGTTGGGAACTGAACCCAAAGTTTCTCTAGGGGTGTCTGTATTTTCTTCATGATCTTTGTCCTCCAGTGGCTTAAAACCTAGTGGGAGCGACAAGACAGACAACACAGATAGACATGGTTTGCACGTCGGGGGGTGATGAATACTCAAAAGCGGTGAATGGTTAAATGCCAGGAGGAGTGTTTGGGACTCATCACACGCTTCAGAGGAGGAAAACTATCGTGGGCTGGTTCTGAGTCACCAGCGACTTCTCAGAGGAGGCAAGATTTGGATGAAGCCTACGTGAGAGCCTCTGCGCCAGGCAGTGAGCTAAGTGCATGACGTCCTTCTCACTTAGTCTCAACTAATCCTAACAACCACCCCATGATCTGGGTATTATAATTATCTCCCCCATCTGAGAGAGGAGGAAAGAGTTCAGGGACTCAGTGAACCGCCAAGGTCACAACGCTGGTAAAAAGATTTCAAGCTGGGCCTGTCTGACTCCTAAACCCTCTGGATCTTAATGCTTGATGGCCTCCTCCAACCTGGAAAACATGTAAAATTTCAAAGGAGAAGAACTAAGATCCAGAGCATTCCTGGAAAGGCAGACTACAAGAAGATGGGCAGTGCCAGTGGTTCTAACTCTGGCTGGAGAGAATTTCCAGNACTCCTAAACCCTCTAGATCTTAATGCTTGATGGCCTCCTCCAACCTGGAAAACATGTAAAATTTCAAAGGAGAAGAACTAAGATCCAGAGCATTCCTGGAAAGGCAGACTACAAGAAGATGGGCAGTGCCAGTGGTTCTAACTCTGGCTGGAGAGAATTTCCAGGCCAGTGGTAAGAATTTGATTCTTTTTTAAGAAGTGTGTGCTGCCGACCATAGCCCTAAGAGTTCTTCGTCAGGAGGGAGGGGGCTTTGGGCTTGTATATTTCCCAGGATGCCCTCCAGGAAATCCACCTTTCAGTGTAAACAGAAAGGTCTCCTTGTAGATCCTATCCCCCAAAACTTCAGGATATCAGGGCTTTCAGAGACTCTGCCACCCAGCTGATCCAATACTTTCTACTCAATTCAGATCAATACACATTTATGTGCCAGACACAAAGTGCTAGAAATGATTAAGGGACAATCCTTGCCATTAGGAAGATTATAGTCTAGTGGGAGTGATAAGACACAAAGGAAAAAAAATCAATATGAATGATAAATGCAAAGATAGAATGCATGGTCCCCACACTTAAAACATCAGCCCGGGAGGAAAAGACACAGGCTTGAAGGCTAAGGAAATGATTAAAAGGGGGAACAGCACTCTGGGTTAGAGGCGATCACATAAGCAAGGTCATGGACACGTGGAACAGGACATTTTATGTTTGAAAGTATAAGCCAGTCAAGTTATTAAGAGCATGGCCATGGAGACAGGGAGTGAGGCATGAGTTGAGGTTGAAGAGGTAGGCAGGGATGAAGCCATAAAAGGTTTTGTGGGCCTGGCAAAGGAGCTTGGGTTCAATCCTGCAGAAGACTGAAGGGCTTCCAGCAGAATCTAACATAGTTCATTCACATTTTAGAAACATAACCTTGGCTAAAAGGGGAGACAGTGGTGTTCACTGGTCAAGATTGAAACCTAAGAGGCTGGAAAGGAAGNACCTCATGTGAAGAGTTGACTCATTGGAAAAGACTCTGATGCTGGGAAGGATTGGGGGCAGGAGGAGAAGGGGACAACCAAGGATGAGATGGCTGGATGTCATCACCAACTCAATGGACATGAGTTTGAGTGAATTCCGGGAGTTGGTGATGGACAGGGAGGCCTGGCATGTTGCGATTCATGGGGTCACAAAGAGTTGGACACAGCTGAGCTACTGGACTGAACTGAACTGAACTGACTGGATGAGGCTCACCCACACTACAGAGGACAATTTGCCTTACTCAAAGTCTACTAATTGACTTGTTAATCTCATCCAAAAAAAATACCCTCACAGAAACAAGCAGAACATCTGACCAAGTATCAGGTGTTTGGTCCAGCCAATCTAACACATAATAGTCCAGCCAAGCTAACACATAATCTTAACCATCATAGATCTTACACATAGTATACACATAGTAGATAAAGTAGAAAAAAGAGAACCCATCAGAGTTGAAGAGGGAGAGGAGGACCAGAGCCCACTGACTCTGTAGCCCCTCGTCTTCTGCAATGACTACAGAGACTCCAAAGAACTCAGTTTGAAAAACCACTGGTCTAGTTTCCATTAGGGGTGACTTCCACTCCAGACGTAAGGTAACCAAACTGCACACAGGTCGTTTGTGCTAGTTTCGCCGTGTCATAGTTCTGGCTCAACTGCAAGCTCCTTGAGTATCCAACCCACTCGCCTCTGCAGGCCCAGCTCATAGGGCTGGGCAGGTACACGGGAGGTACCTCAGTGTGCATGCTGAATGAATGAGTGAATGGATGGATGCAGAGACAAAGCCCATTCAGAATCTGGAAATCCAAACCGAGAAAGAAGTTTCTCGGATTTCTTTGGATTCTGCCCCGAGAGAGCAGAATCAGTGGCGGTGCCTCGGAACTAAAGCCTCCCTCCTCCCTGGCACAGACGGGACCAGTGGCTGAACTCTAGAGGAGGCCCCAGGTGCTGAGACGCTGCCATTTGCACCCCACAACAAATGCAGACAAAACTCCCCCTTGGCTTTCAAACTCACTCCACAACGGTTCCTGCAGTACATTCACTGTAGGCTGCTAGTAAAATGAGTCTGCATCCTGGGAACACGTTCAGAGTGATGAGAGAAGGCAAATCGCCCAGAGCTCCTGCAGAAGGAGAAAAGAGACATTACCCCAGGGTGGCAGAGTCTAACATGTGGGAGAACCAGGACTTATCTGTGGAATAAAAACCAAATGCAGGATATTGGTCAGTCTTACAGGCATGCTCTCTGCCAGCCACTGATCTGAGGGTCTTGGGCACAAGCTAAGACACGCGGCGTGAAGGAAAAAGTTGTTTGTACACTGAGTGAGGTCTAGGAGCCACCTCTGGGTTGAGAGGGGCCTCCTGATATCTGGTAGTTAATCAGGGACAGAGGTTCCATCAGCCCTGTCTCCTCTGCAGTCTCCCGAGGCTGAGAAATTTCCTGCCAGCTGTCAGCACAGCTGCTCCGGGGCCCCAGGGTGCCGCAGGTAAAGGGAGAAGGGGGACTGCCAGGGCAGAGGAGGAACAATGAGCAAAGGAAAAAATAATGACAAAGGAGCATTTTGGCAGCTCTCTTCTCCCTCTCCCTGATGTTAGGAGACTTTCCTTTAAGGAGTCTAAGATCAGTGAGGGAGGGGCACCTTCCTACAGGGTTGTGGTTTTATTTCTGAGCAAGACAAACAAATCTATCCCCATCCACTGTCCTGGTGGCCCGTTACAATCACCTGGGGCCTTTTAAAAAGCTCTGATGCCTGGGCCCTGACTCAGGTACCGTCTTACTCAGTTGACTGGGGGAGGAGCCCAAGCGTTGGCATTTTTTAAAGTCAGCCATACAATTCTAACGTGCAGCCAGGTTAGAGAACCTCTGATTTAGAGCTCTAGGCCACTCCCCACTAAAACCTGCCCCTCCACACCCTCTCCCTGACCTCCAGATGCACAAAGGCACCTTGGCCACATCCCCACCAGGCAGGACTTTTCAGGATGGCCTGCATCTATTCATGCTTCTGCGGAGTTCCAGACTTCCCACTTCCCCATCTTTGTTTCGCAAATTCTTCTCTGTCCTTCAGACCCTAGCCTCGTGCCATCTCCTCTCTAAAGTCTTCCCTGATTTCTGCAGGCCAGATGAGCCAGTGTGCTTTTGAACCCCACTCCCACTTCTGTGCTGCTGCCGCCGTGAGTGTGTCTGCCACCTGGTACTTCATCGTCTCTATTCATCTGACTCTCAGTTAAACACTAAGCTTTTTGAGGACAGGAATGATCATGAATTAGCATACATTAAGCTATGTCGATTCTTGCTATTCAGTCATTCAGTCCTGTCCGACTCTATGACTCTATGTGACCCCAGGGACTGCAGCACACCCGGCTTCCGTGTCCTTCACCATCTCCAGGAGACTGTTCAAACTCATGTCCACTGAGTCAGTGATGCCATCTAGCCATCTCATCCTCTGTCATCCCCTCCTCCTCCTGCCCTCAATCTTTCCCAGCATCAGGCTCTATTCCAATGAGTCAGATCATTGCATCAGGTGGCCCAAGTATTGGGGCTTCAGCTTCGGCATTAGTCCTTCCAATGAATACTCAGGGCTGATTTCCTTTAGGATTGACTAGTTTGATCTCCTTGCAGTCCAAGGGACTCTCCAGAGTCCTCTCCACATCATCATTTGAAAGCATCAGTTCTTTGCTGCTCAGACTTCTTTCAGGTCCAACTCTCACATCCGTGCATGACTACTGAAAAAACCATAACTTTAACTATTCAGACCTTTATTGGCAAACGAATGTCTCTGCTTTTTAATACGCTGTCTAAGTTTGTCATAGGTTATCTTCCAAGGAGCAAGCATCTTTTGATCTCATGACGGCAGTCACCATCTGCAGTGATTTTGAAGCCCAGGAAAATAAAATCTCTCACTGTTTCTATTGTTTTCCCAACTATTTGCTATTAAGTGATAGGACCAGATGCCATGATCCTGGTTTTTTGAATGTTTAAGCCAACTAAGTTGATGTTCTAATATAATT
Organism: Neotragus moschatus; assembly: GCA_006410615.1. Classification (NCBI taxonomy): domain Eukaryota; kingdom Metazoa; phylum Chordata; class Mammalia; order Artiodactyla; family Bovidae; genus Neotragus; species Neotragus moschatus. The sequence continues at coordinate 623,551 of SJYA01002803.1, read as the reverse complement.
CATATAATTTAACATTAAAATATGTGTGTATTTTCATATATTCTATTTACTTACTGCTTTATTTCGTGTCTCCTATATGATGGATGATCTGAAGCCCAGGAATGTGATGTTATAGAAGGCTACTATCTTTCTTTTATATTCCCTATAGCGCATCTGCCTCAAAGACGTTCAATAAATTTCTGTCGAATGAGTGAATGACTTTCTGACTGGGGAAAAACAGACAAGAGAGCATGTGAATCAGGAAGTGTGGTGCCAGCAACGCCGTGTGTGCCCGTTTCTCAGCGCCCCCATGTAGTTAGACTGGGTAGGTCCATGGGATGTGGCAGAAATGAGGTAGGCCACTTCCAGCCCTGGCCTGTAACACAGCCCGTGTGATTCTGCACTTCTCTCTGCCTCTGCTCAGCGACCCTGGGGGCCGCCCTGACAGCCGTTGGGACACACCAACTCTCAGCGGTCTTAAAAGAGAAGGAGAAATAAACCTTTTGTGCTTAACCTACAAGATTTGTGAGTCAGTGTGTTACAGGAACAAAGTCTAGTTTATCCTGACTAATGTAGGATGATTTTGGCTACCAATGACAGTTCATGACTAAAAGCTGGATAAAAATAGGAGTTTACCCCTTTTGTAATAAAACTTTCAGAGGTAGGTGGTTCCTGGGGTTGAGCAGGAGTGTGTCCACATTAAGAGGGACTCAGACCATTCCCACCCATCAATCCTGCCACCTTCAGTGCGTCCACCACCCCTCCACTCACCACCCCTTCACTCTGGCGAGGTGGCATCCACGGTTCCTATTATCACACCCTTACATCACAGCACAGTGTCCTAAGCAGTAAAAAAAAGAAGAGGCAAAAGCACCCTCTCCTCATCTTTCCCTTTTTAGGAGAGAGCAAGGATTTTCCCAGAAGCCCCAGCAGACCCTTCTTGATACCTCATTGGCCAGAACTAGGTCACCTGACCAACTCTGGCTGCAAGAAGAACTGAGAGGAAAGAATGAAGTATTTCCCTATTTTCTCTCAGGAAGTGAGCTGTGCCAGGTGGGAACAGCTGGGTGTCTCTGCCTCCACACCAAGCCAGGGGACACAGAAACTGCCTGAAGGAGCCAAGCCAAAGGTGGGAGGTTTGCCTGCCTGGCATTAACTATGGCACATCCCGTGCAAGAACCTAATTAGTAATTGTAATTTATACCTGAGTTTGTGATGTGGGGAGAGCACCAGGGGACTCATTGCTGCCTCTGAGAGGCAAGATACAAAGGCAGGACCATTTGTTTTATTTCTTCCTTCAAAAGATTCTTATGAGGCGTGTCTTTTATAGCCACATACTCATTATATTTCAAATACATTCAAGTATCCTTGATGTATTGCTGAGAGTCTGGATGAATTTTTTTCTCCCTCCAAAGCACTTGTATACTTGTAGGTAAAATCGGGCAAGCTCATGGCAGAGTGGGCTTTGCTGTCTTACAGGAATTCTGGGTTGGAGAACTCCTCTGACTATAGCAGCACTGATAAGCCATGTGGGCCAGGCCATTGGCATGTGAGCTAAGGAAATGGTCACGCAGACACTATGATTTAGGGGGCCCCCAGGGCCATGCTGCACCCAGGAAAACCCCTCTTCCAGATCCCTAAAACCAGCATGGAATCACCCCTTAGGTCAAAGCATTACTCCCCACTACTTTCCTGCAATGTTTACTTAATGGAAGATGAAAGCCAGTGGGCTCCCTGCGGCTGCTAGGAGGAGAGCCAGGACAGATATTCAGCCAGTTGTTGAAATACTGACGCACTCCCCTACCAGGCAGGGAACAGCTGCCCTGAGTCCCTGAGTGCCCTTTCCTCGCTGCCACCCCAGCTTCTCCCTTTAGGGCTCCCGTCCTCTCCATAACCCAGCAATTAGAGGGTTCCCTTCTGATGTTACTGGGGTCCTTCAAGATCCTTTAGTTCTGATTGGTCACCGCTCTTACTGGTTACTGAATAGTTTTTTTTTTTTTTTTTTAGTTTACAATATTGTATTGGTTTTGCCATACATTAACATGAATCTGGCTCGGGTGTACAAGTGTTCCCCATCCTGAACACCCCTCCCACCTCCCTCCCCATCCCATCCCTCTGGGTAGTTTGACTCTCACTTCTAAACACACTCCCAAGTGGTCTATCTGAAGGCTCCCTTTTTAGCTGAAAAAAGAGACAGCAAATATTGCATTCTATGCCATAATTTACCAGTAATTGTTTTCATTTGAAAGCAAAGTTTCGAAATACTATCCGCCAAATGAAAATGTTGGTCCAAGAAGATGCACAGTGGTCCCCCTGTGGCTTTGGTCCTTCCAGTACAAGTGCTGGGTGTCCCTGGGTAGTCGGGGAACCCAGCTGGAGAATCAAGGGGTTAAACTGTTGTCACCAGAACATCACTGCACAATTGCACATACGGCTCCTAGGAGGTGAAAACCAACTCCCTCAGTCGCCAGTGTGTACCCAAACCTTGTGTAAGACAAAACTCCACGGGTACTCCCAGCCGGTCGGTGCCAGGGCACCAGCCTAACAGGGTCATTTCCCGCTCCTCCAATCTGCTCACGCCTTTCTGACTCTTGCTGTTTCTGCCAGCGGGGCTGCTCTTCCCTTCAGCGCAGGCTTCAAAGTCAAGCTCAAAGCTACATCATCCCCCTCCAGAGCAGACCCCCAGGCAATACTCTCTTCTCCTTCCTTGTTTTTTTTTCTTTTAAACTTATACTGTGGCTCACAATCCTTTCTATTCAGCATTAGAGTTATTTATATTGATCTTCTGAACTCGACTGTGAGCTCCTTGAGGGAGGGACCATGCAGAGCTGAACTTTTTATTCTGCACAGTATTTAGCGCTGTACTAGACATGGTGTGAGCATGCAGAAAATGTTTGTTTAGCAACTAAAGGACAACATTCACCTCTTACATATCGACATTGGTTAATTACATTTTCATTTCATGAGAAGATGGAGAGAGCGTGAAAAGGGAAAGTGAAGGTCACTCAGTCGTGTCGACTCTTCTGCGATCCCATCCATGGAATTCTCCAGGAACACTCCAGAATACTGGACTGGATAGCCAGCTGTTCCCTTCTCCAGGGGATCTTCCCAACCCAGGGATCAAACCCAGGTCTCCCACAATGCAGGTGGATTCTTTACTAGCTGAGCCACAAGGGAAGCCCCAAAATACTAGAGTAGGCAGCCCGTTCCTTCTCCAGTGGATCTTCCCAACACAGGAATTGAATCGGGGTCTCCTGCATTGCAGGCAGATTCTTTACCAGTTGAGCTACCAGGGAAGCCCCAAAGGGGCAAGCCATTTTGATGGGAAGGCAAGAAACGGTTTAGGTGAAAGTGGGCCCCAAGACCACCCTGAGCCAGCAGGAGGGTGAAGATGTGAGGGGCACTTTCCATCCATATCACAGGTTTGAAGAGACAACTCAGTTCTGAGTGTGGCTCTGGGGCCACAACGCTTGGGTTCAAAGCCTGGCTCTCATATGATGTGATCTTGAGAACTTAAGAGAACTCTTCACTCTCTGTGGTTCAGTTTTCTCATCTATAAAATGGATGCTAGTAGTTCCTACTCTTATTCATTTGTTTGAAAGGATTACTGAGTTCATACATGGAATTTCAACAATGACTAGCCAATCATGCTCACTTGATATATATTTACTATTATCATTTACTCTGGATCTGTTCAAATCTCAGTACAGCCTAGACAAGCTGGGTCTCCCATGTTTTCATCCCCCTTTCCTTTGTGATATACAACACAGTCACCCAATCCCATTTTCCTTCACCTCCAGGTATTTTTAACATTCTCAGGTTAAGTGCACTGGACTTATAGCTTTTAGAAGCCAAATTTCTCTGCTGACTGTGTAGGATGTTTTTGAAGTTAACAACAAAAAAGAAAAGGCACATAAAAAGTTAGCTATATGTTCCAGTGCCCACCTTCTGCAAAATTTCTTTTTCCTTCCAGAAAATAATCCCTTCACTTTTGTTATGGTACTCAAACTTTTACACTTAGAAATTAATTCAGGAAATTCCTGGTGGTTCAGTGGTTAGAACTTGGCACAAGGCCTGGGTCCAATCCTTATTTAGGGAACTAAGATCCTACAAGCCTCAGGGCGTGACCAAAACAAAATAAATTAATTCAATGTAATAGATTTACTTTCATGGAAAAAAAAAGGGGGGGGATTTTTTGTGTGTGTGAAAAGTCAGCAGTCATTCACAATTTAGCATAAATTTGTTCAATCTGATTGCCTTTGTAACACTGAGACCAATCCACTTGGAAAACAGAGGTATGGGTGGATTGCGATTTAAAGCAGGAAAAGGCAATTTCAGAGCATACTCAGAAAGGATGGGCCTGGGAGAATATCCAGAGTAGAGTAGCAGAGGTGGGAATGGGTGAGGGGTGGCCCAAGCATCAGTAAACCAGGAAACTTGAGTCCAAGAGCTAGATAAAGGCAGGGGAACAAAAGAAATAAAAGAAGGAACTGAATAAACATTTTACAACTGAACATTAAGTCTACAGCTGCTTTGGATTTGAATGTAAGGCAGATGTTATAGCCTAAAGCGATCCATTAGCTCTAGCTGCACAGAGTAGGTGCTGCTGTTCCATCTCCAAAGCCAGAGGGTTCAAAGAGCCACAGCAGCTGACACTTGAGCGTCTGCCCTCCTCACCCCTACCCTTGCTCTGAAATGAGGGCAACAGTGTTCTCTCTGGTGTGCAGAGCCAAGCCACGGCACAAACATAGCAAGCAGTTCCCCCAAACTTCATCCTATCCTGATCTCTGCGAGAGTGGACAATTCCAAATCCTCCTGCTCCATTTCTATAGAGAAAAAAATTTTTCTCAGCCAGTCTTGGTGACTCAAAGGCAGTCACTGGAATAAACTGCCCATCCGCCACCCCCAACTTTAGCTCTCACCATCCCCTGTTTTAATTTATTTTTTTAGTAAAGCAGCTTATTAGGTTTAGACAGATGACAACTCATCAGAGAATCAGAGAGCTGGAAGGACCCTAAAAGAACATCTAGTCCAACCCTTTCATTTCACAGATAATGAAGCCAAGACTCAGAGAGGGAGATGGCTTCCCCACCGTCACACAGCAAGCTGAGTGTGGAGCCACACGCAGAACCCAGAACTGCTGGCTCCAGGCTTCCCTCTGCCGCCCTTTCAGTCTGCCTTTGTCATAAGGTGGAGAGCCCTAACTAGGGCTGGACTGGAGTGTCTGCCTATGAGCTGTGTCTTGTAAGGATACCAGAGGTTTCTCTCTCTCCAGTTACCACTGCCTGGCATAAGATGCTGTATTAGAAACCCCTTCACAGCTTAGTTTCAAAAGTATCACGGGATGCTTTGGGTTGAAAGTAACAGAAAGCCTCACCTCAGGTACCCTCAGCCAGGAAGATTAATGATACCATTCCACCAGATGCCCCGGCATAGAACGACTGCCAAAGCTGATACGTTTTGTGGTTCTACTGTGCTTCTTCGAGATTTTCTGCCTCTTTCCAATCCACCCTCTTCAGCATGTCAGAATAGCTCCTCCTTCTGGTTGTAAGATGACTGCCACAGTTCAAGGGGTCATTTCTAGATATGTTAACATGACATCCGAGAAGATAAGTCATTTCCTCTTGGATGTTTCTTTTTGTTACTGCGGATCCTTTTCCCCCAAGTCCCACGGCAAAACTCTCTTCTCTCATTGGTCAGGGTTAGGTCACATGCCCCCTTTCCGAACCAATGACTGGCCAGGGCAATGGGATTACCGTCATTGATTTGCAATAGTTAAAATTTACCCTACAGTCCTTGTACGGAAGGGTAGACACCCAAACTAACTCTGAACTCTGCCAGCAAAGAAAGAAAAAAAGAATAGCAGTGGGCAAGCATTTAAAAGTATCTGCCACATTTTCTCATCACCACCTAAGGAGTGTAGTGTACACAGCATGAACTCTGGAGCAAGAATGGCTGAATGCAAACCCCGCCTTCGCTGCCTGCTAGCTGTGTGACCTCGGGCAAGTTGATCTGCCTCTCTGTGCCTCAAATTTCTTAGGGAATATAATAGCATCTACTTCACAGAGCTACTAGGAAGCCTAAGTAAGTAAATGCATATAAAACAGGCAAATATATGTAATACGCAAGAGACTGAACCACCACAAATATTATATAGAGGTATCTGTTGTTAGTTTCTTCCTAAATCTCTCCCCCACGCTCACAACCCATACGCCTACCATCGCTGTCACGAGAGTCTCATCATTATTCCAGAACTGACCTACATTTTTCAAAATTTGGGGCTTCACATATGCCAGCTCTTCCACTTATAAAGATAAACTTCCCACCATCTTTCCTGTTGACATTTAAGAGCTAGCTCAACGCCACCTCCACCATAAACCTTTCCTGGTTGGCATTTATCTCTTCTCCTGCCCCACCTTCAGACTCTCTAAACTCCAGGGCTTCCACCCAGACTCCTGTAGATCTGCCTTGCTTTGTGGTCCAGATGGATGTGTCAGTCTCCACCCTCCCCTAGACATGGCCCCTTCAAGGGCAGGAACCTACTCTTGACCTAGTCTTTGGCCTCTCCTTAGGAAACAGCTCAGTGCTCTGCATATAACGTATTCTCAATAAATCTTTATTGAGTCATATAGAATCGAATCAAAATATAGTCTCTGCCTTCAGGGAATTTCAAGTCGGGTTGGGGAACAGGACAGACACACGTACAGCGGAGCATGTGAGCATATTAGCACATCAGTGTGCCCCACGGACCTGGTGCTGCACCATGCCCAGCTCTGCCATTCCCTCAAGGAGTCGGGTTCCCTCACGCCCCCTCGCCTTTGCACACGCCGTTTCCCTGCCTGGAAGTTCCTTCCTTGCCCCTAGAACCCTCTTGCACCTGACGAAGTCCTGTTCACCCTTCAAGTCTGTGTGCTCCAGCATCGCCTCTCTGTGAAGTGCCGCCCGCTCTGAGACTTCTCTACTGTAGCGCTCGGCAGGTGCATCGCACCTACCTGCCTCTCCAGCCTGGGAGCTCCTGGAGAGCCGGGACTGTACCTTCCCATCTCTGCATCTGGAGCCCAGTACAGGGCTTGACGAATAGCAGACGCTCAGTGCATCTTTGCCTAGTGGGTCCCAGGCAGCCCATGGACACTACAGTGGGATTTACATTAGCTGTCTTCGTCCCTGTCTCAGAACTGTAGCCCTGGGGCTTTGGTAACAACGTAACAAGAAGCTGGGTTCTCAAGAGGGGCAGGCGGTCTGGGAAGCTGAGCTGAAGAAGCTGGCATCCTGGCCAAGGAGATAATGTACAATTAGCGCAGTCCCTGAGAGCAGCGTGACACCACCTGCCCCAGCTCGCCTTCAGGGAGAGAAGCTTCACTGTGGAGGGCTTCGTGGAGTAGGGATTACACGCTTCCCTGCATCAAGCGGCTGGGCTGGGATAACAGGAAGTGATCTTCTTCTAAGGAGCATTCACTACTGAGCACAGCCGGGCATCCGTTGCGCCTCCCTCTGGATTCTGGGTGTTTGTTTCCAAGAGTAATGTCTGTGTGTGTACTAAGTCGGCCTCAGTTGTGTCTGACTCTTTGTGACCCTATGGATATTATAGCCCATCAGACTCCTCTGTCCATGGGATTCTCCCAGCAAAAATACTGGAGTGGCTTACCATGCTCTCTTCCAGGGGATCTTCCCAACCCAAGAATCAAACCTGTGTCTCTTACATCTCCTGCCTCTGCAGGCAGGTTCTTAACCACTAGCACCACCTGGGAAGCCCAGAATAATGTCTGCTTTCTTGTAATTGTTGCTGTTGGCTTTCGTGGTATTGCCTTGTTTTACAGTTTCCTGAGTCCCCTCTCACTTCTTACCTCAGCCAAGACTCATATCAACTCTGCAGCAACTATGCTGCCCATATTCCAGATGAGAAAACTGAGTCTCGGTGGGCAGTCAAAAGGCTTTACTCAACGGCACACTGCTGACGTGTGCAGGGACTCTGGCTCCAAGCCTAGAGCTTGCATGAGCTGCTTTGGCTGGAAGGAGATTTGACAACTGAACTTTTCTTTGTGTTTGAGCGAGACATTGTCTTACATGGCCCCCCTCCCATGGTCTCGGGGGCCACCAGGTCCCTACTCATTTGTCCCTTAGGGTCTGTTGAAGTGTGAGGGGGAAGAATGGGGATGTAGGATTACAGGAATGTTGTGATGTGTGTGTGTGTGTGTGCATTTGTACATGTGTGTGTGTGCCTAGTGGGCTCAGAGGTGAACTTCCCGTCCCTTATGTCTTAGGCACATTCAGTGGGGTCGATGGTCCCTTCTGACTGCCTTTAGCGTCATACATGCTTCAAGGGCATGGTCAGGGCCTTGGTGTTTTGCAGCCCCTCCCATTCACACATGAGTTCAGCTAGAAGAGGGCAGGAGGAACCGAAGCCGAGGATCTGCTGTAACCTCTCATCATGCTGCCACTCAAGTCAGCTTCTCTAGGAGGAATGGAGGGCTTCCTTTCTCACCACCCTGGGACCACAGCGTCAGCAGACCCTCCCCCAACCACCCCTTCGTCTTCCAGTCCTTTCCCTTGTTCCGAGGGGAGGCACTGACATGCAGGAGTCCTCAGGGGCCCCCATCCAGCTTCTAAGCTGACGCGGCTGACAATAATGTGATTTCTGGGTGGCTGTGTTGGATCCGTGACTCCCACCACCTGGAACAAGTCAGTTATGACTCTGCTTTTTACACTTTCATCTGTAAAAATCAGAGTCATAATGTGTCATGAGGGGATGAAACATGGAGATGCTTCCCAGACTGGAGAAGGCCCTGGACACCAGGGTTAACCGGGCACCCCTTAGCGGTCGCTAGAGCCTCCCAGAAGCCAGAGGCCCCACTGCAGTGCCTTTGCCTCTAGCCTGCCTTCCTCCAGCTCTGACTTCCCTCAGGCCCAGCAGGTTCTCCTTCCTTCTGCCCCCATCCACCTGCTAGTGAGGCAGAAGACAGTGTAAAACAAGGGCTTCCAATTCCACCTGGCACAGGTGGAACAGTCCTGATTTCTAGGTTCCCTGGAGAGGGGCGACTTTTCAGAATTCCCTTTGAGGCAGCCATGTGAACTGAGTTCAAGAGGTGTTGCCAGGATGTGTGTTCTAGACTCTCCCTACTCAAAATCTTGCTCCGGGACTGGGAGATTTCACATCACACGGGGATTGTTAGCATTGCAGAGTCTCAGCGGCTGCTCCAGAGTGACGATGTGAGTCTGCACTTGAACAAACCCCCAGGTGATTCGTGTGCTCGGCTTGGAAAAAGCTGGACTGGGAGAAGGAGAGTAGCAGGAGGTGGTGGGGGGGGGAGAAGATGATGAAAGCAACAAGGAATATTAGCCCCGCCTGGGGAGGATGCCTGTCAGCTGAGCGGGTGCAGGAGTAGGTTGAGTGGTCACAGAGAGGCAGGAGAGAGTCGTAGGGGACGTTCTGCAGTAAAGACAGGGCACTTGGCAGGGGACTGAGGAGGAGCGGGAGGTAGTGGTCCCAGGTGCCTTCAGCCCAGAGTCTCCATTTGTGACAGGTCAGCTACGTTGGTCCTCTGGTGCCTCGGCAGTCTGTGGCTATGGGCCTTAGTATCAGGGAACCACTGGCCTCCGCGGTTCCTCTTCTTTGATTTTTTGGTAGAGTTTGAGAAGGATCAGTGTTCATTCTTCTTTAAATGTTTGGTAGTATTTACCAAAGATGCTGGGAAAGACTGAAGGCAAGAGGAGAAGAAGGGGCCAGAGGATGAGACGGTTGAATAGCATCACCAACTCAACTGACATGAACTTGGGCAAACTCTGGGAGATAGTGAGGGACAGGGAGGCCTGGTGTTCTGCAGTCTATGGGGTCACAAATAGTCAGACATGACTTAGGGACAACAACAGCAGAATTTACCAATGAAGCCTCTAGTCCTGGACTTTTCTCTACAGGAAGGGTTTCTATTTATTTATTTTTAAAGTCTTTATTGAATTCATTACAGTATTGCTTCTGCTTTATGTTGTTTCTTTTTGGCCTCGAGGTGTGTAGGATCTTAGCTCTCTGAGCAGGGATTGAACTCAAACCTCCTGCATTGGAAGGTGAAGTCTTAACCACTGGACCACCAGGGATATCCCTATTAGAAGTTTTTTTTAAATGATTGATTTCATCTCTTCCCTTGTTAGAGGTCTATTCAGATTTTCTATTTCTCTTTGAGTCAGTTTTAGCAACTTGTGTGTTTCTAGGAATTGGTCTGCCGGAAGCATTTTGACCTGGAAACCTAAGGCCACCTTCCCTAAGCAGATGGTAACAGGAAGATAAGGCCTAGGATTCCTGCTGCCAGGCTGGGCTGGTTCCCTGATGTTCACCTTAGCCTGGCCCTGTCCCCACATCCAGAAACCTTGTTCCGTTATTTGGCCCCAGAGCAATGCAGGAATCTTGCTAACTGCCTTGTTTGGGACACAGGAGTTTCCTGCAAGAGTTCTCACCCTTATTATCTGTTGATGGGGGAGCGCCAGTTCACAGGGAAGGAGGAACCTTGGGAAGTCAGCTGCATTCCCTCAGCTCTTTCCCTGCCCCTGGACTCCCAAATCCTGCCCCTGGGTATGAACTGGTGAGCATCTCTGATTGTTCTGTAAATGAGTAATTAAGGATCTTCCCAGGCAGTCTGTAACTCAACAGACTGTCAGTAAGTACCCGGTGACCCGAGCTGTCTTAGTAAAAGCTTTATTGAAAAATAAAAGAAACCCACGGTGTTCGAAGACTCTTCTGCAGAGACAAATAAGCTCTGAAATCCCAGCGACTTAACACAACAGTCTTGATTTCTCTCTCACACACTAAGTCCCCTGCAGGACCAGGAACCCACCTTGGCAACTCGCCTCAAACATAATCAGGACCGGGCTGTTCTCTCTTTAGCGCTAAGATCCCAGTGTTGTCCATTTGCAGCCACAGGGTGGGAAAGAGAGTGCATGGAGCTCACACATGCCGTGTCCACACGCAGTGTTCACTGCCCGAGAATGGAAAAGACACATCCCATCTGCTCACCTTCTCATCGGCAAGAATCCAGCCACTTGGACCACTCTAATGACAAGGGAAGCGGGAAAGCATGGCCTTAATAGGAGTTCACCTTTCAGGCCAGTTAAACAGAGAGAGATTGGGAGATGATGGGGTGGTCCTTGGGATTTAGGGCAAGAAACCCAGCCATGCTTCTCCCAGGACTGGGAGCAGTCAACTAATGCTTTTGAACTGTGGTGCTGGAGAAGACTCTTGAGAGTCCCTTGGAGTACAAGGAGATCAAACCTGTCAATCCTAAAGGAAATCAACCCTAAATATTCATTGGAAGGACTGGTGCTGAAGCTGAAGCGCCAATACTTTGACTACCTGATGCAAAGAGCTGACTCATTGGAAAAGACCCTGATGCTGGGAAAGACTGAAGGCAGGAGGAGAAGGGTGCAACAAAGGATTAGATGGTTATATAGCATCACTGACTCAATGGACATGAATTTGAGCAAACTCCTGGAGATGGTGGAGGACAGAGGAGCCTGGTGTGCTGCAGTCCATGGGGTAGCAAAAAGTCGGATACAGCTTAGCAACTGAACAACAAATGACATGCATCGCTGTTCAGGGAAGATCCTCTGTCCCTCTCTAGGGCCATAGGTCTCTTTTCTCTAGGATGCCCAGCTCATCCGGTTTGCCTGAGGCCTGATTCTAGCACTGACAGCCCTGTTGTCCTAGAGGACTCCTCGGTCCTGAGCAAACCGTACCTCACTGGTCACCCCACATTTTCACATGTCACCCTCAGTTTTTAGTTTTTCTCTTCTGATTGAATTCCTCTCTATCCGACCACGAACCTAATGCATATTCTAGTTCCAAATTTTCAGGAGGGAAAAATCGATTGCTCTACCTTAGGTGTGACACTCACTCCAGTTGGGTAGAATAATCCCACTCACCTGGGTCCATCCCTTTACGTGAAGGGACGAGGCAGAAAAGGGGAAATATGACCCATCTGGAACTTTCCACTGTTTAACCATATAAAAGACAAAAATAGAAGAGGACTGTAATTGTTCTGCCAAAGGACAGTGCACCTGGATTGCAGCTCTCCCTGGCCCCTCCCCTGAAGGCTGGTGCGCACAGAACCCATCCCTGAGTTGGCAAAGGTGGTAGGCAGAAACCCAGAGCACCATGCACTGCTGTCTGTGCCTGTATAACCCCCTTTGCCTGATGGTGTGTCTGACTCGGAAACAGGATGAGATAGTCACTGGGTGGTTTAGGTGATTTTATCCAGCTAAAGTAATCATGACACTCACCTAGATAGTTACTGTTACTTTATATAAGTCTGTGGTAGCAGGATGGAGAGAGGCTCTCCCACTGGCTTTGACGAAGAAAACTGCCCTGCTGTGAAAGACCCATGTGGCCAGGACCAAGGGCAGACTCTAAGAGCTGAGCATGATCCCCAGCTGACAGCCACCAAGAAAACAGGGACCCCAGTCATAAGAGGACTTGCGAGGAACCCAGTTCTGCCAACAATCTGAATGAGCTTCATCCCTGCCTCACCCCTTGGTCTCTGTTTCTGTTGAGATCCTAAACAGAGAACTCAGGTATGGCACTGTGCCTGGACTTCCAACATATAGAGATTATGAGATGATAAGTTCGTGTTGTTTTAAGTTTGAAATTCGTGGTAATGTGTCACACAATAGAAAACTAACATATCTAATTTAAGAAAAAATCATGGGGCACTAGACACACCCAGGGGAATAAGTTTCAAGTGTTCGATTTCAAATCAAGTGTCTACATGAACAAAATGTTAAGAAAGGCCCCATTTAACTGCTTTACTCCAGAGTTCACCTTTCCAGGGTCACTACATTCCCTACCACCCAATCCTCACAGGTCTGATCTGGGGCCAAGAGAGCCATCTACCCCATGAGGACATTGAAGGGAAATGGCCAGCCATCCAGTTCAGGAAAAGAAGAGCATAACGCTGGTTTCACGTTAAACATTTGGATTTACGTAAAGGATTAATAAAAACCAGTTGGCAAGGGGGACAGGAATCCAGCACTCCCATCCATCCTTAATATGAGTATAAATTGGATCAGCTTTTCAGACTACAATTTGGCTAGATCTATGAAATTGCAAAATGTACCTATCCTTTAATCCAGCCATTCCTCTTTTAAGAATTTGCCCTACAGAAATTTTAGCACAGAGCCCAATTACATATGTACAAGGATGTTCATTGCAGCATTGTTTGCATTAGAAAAAAACTGGTAATAACCCAGATGCCTATCAATAAGCGATTGGTTAAATAAATCGTGACACATTCATACTGGAATACTATTNTTTCTATTTCTCTTTGAGTCAGTTTTAGCAACTTGTGTGTTTCTAGGAATTGGTCTGCCGGAAGCATTTTGACCTGGAAACCTAAGGCCACCTTCCCTAAGCAGATGGTAACAGGAGGATAAGGCCTAGGATTCCTGCTGCCAGGCTGGGCTGGTTCCCTGGTGTTCACCTTAGCCTGGCCCTGTCCCCACATCCAGAAACCTTGTTCCGTTATTTGGCCCCAGAGCAATGCAGGAATCTTGCTAACTGCCTTGTTTGGGACACAGGAGTTTCCTGCAAGAGTTCTCACCCTTATTATCTGTTGATGGGGGAGCGCCAGTTCACAGGGAAGGAGGAACCTTGGGAAGTCAGCTGCATTCCCTCAGCTCTTTCCCTGCCCCTGGACTCCCAAATCCTGCCCCTGGGTATGAACTGGTGAGCATCTCTGATTGTTCTGTAAATGAGTAATTAAGGATCTTCCCAGGCAGTCTGTAACTCAACAGACTGTCAGTAAGTACCCGGTGACCCGAGCTGTCTTAGTAAAAGCTTTATTGAAAAATAAAAGAAACCCACGGTGTTCGAAGACTCTTCTGCAGAGACAAATAAGCTCTGAAATCCCAGCGACTTAACACAACAGTCTTGATTTCTCTCTCACACACTAAGTCCCCTGCAGGACCAGGAACCCACCTTGGCAACTCGCCTCAAACATAATCAGGACCGGGCTGTTCTCTCTTTAGCGCTAAGATCCCAGTGTTGTCCATTTGCAGCCACAGGGTGGGAAAGAGAGTGCATGGAGCTCACACATGCCGTGTCCACACGCAGTGTTCACTGCCCGAGAATGGAAAAGACACATCCCATCTGCTCACCTTCTCATCGGCAAGAATCCAGCCACTTGGACCACTCTAATGACAAGGGAAGCGGGAAAGCATGGCCTTAATAGGAGTTCACCTTTCAGGCCAGTTAAACAGAGAGAGATTGGGAGATGATGGGGTGGTCCTTGGGATTTAGGGCAAGAAACCCAGCCATGCTTCTCCCAGGACTGGGAGCAGTCAACTAATGCTTTTGAACTGTGGTGCTGGAGAAGACTCTTGAGAGTCCCTTGGAGTACAAGGAGATCAAACCTGTCAATCCTAAAGGAAATCAACCCTAAATATTCATTGGAAGGACTGGTGCTGAAGCTGAAGCGCCAATACTTTGACTACCTGATGCAAAGAGCTGACTCATTGGAAAAGACCCTGATGCTGGGAAAGACTGAAGGCAGGAGGAGAAGGGTGCAACAAAGGATTAGATGGTTATATAGCATCACTGACTCAATGGACATGAATTTGAGCAAACTCCTGGAGATGGTGGAGGACAGAGGAGCCTGGTGTGCTGCAGTCCATGGGGTAGCAAAAAGTCGGATACAGCTTAGCAACTGAACAACAAATGACATGCATCGCTGTTCAGGGAAGATCCTCTGTCCCTCTCTAGGGCCATAGGTCTCTTTTCTCTAGGATGCCCAGCTCATCCGGTTTGCCTGAGGCCTGATTCTAGCACTGACAGCCCTGTTGTCCTAGAGGACTCCTCGGTCCTGAGCAAACCGTACCTCACTGGTCACCCCACATTTTCACATGTCACCCTCAGTTTTTAGTTTTTCTCTTCTGATTGAATTCCTCTCTATCCGACCACGAACCTAATGCATATTCTAGTTCCAAATTTTCAGGAGGGAAAAATCGATTGCTCTACCTTAGGTGTGACACTCACTCCAGTTGGGTAGAATAATCCCACTCACCTGGGTCCATCCCTTTACGTGAAGGGACGAGGCAGAAAAGGGGAAATATGACCCATCTGGAACTTTCCACTGTTTAACCATATAAAAGACAAAAATAGAAGAGGACTGTAATTGTTCTGCCAAAGGACAGTGCACCTGGATTGCAGCTCTCCCTGGCCCCTCCCCTGAAGGCTGGTGCGCACAGAACCCATCCCTGAGTTGGCAAAGGTGGTAGGCAGAAACCCAGAGCACCATGCACTGCTGTCTGTGCCTGTATAACCCCCTTTGCCTGATGGTGTGTCTGACTCGGAAACAGGATGAGATAGTCACTGGGTGGTTTAGGTGATTTTATCCAGCTAAAGTAATCATGACACTCACCTAGATAGTTACTGTTACTTTATATAAGTCTGTGGTAGCAGGATGGAGAGAGGCTCTCCCACTGGCTTTGACGAAGAAAACTGCCCTGCTGTGAAAGACCCATGTGGCCAGGACCAAGGGCAGACTCTAAGAGCTGAGCATGATCCCCAGCTGACAGCCACCAAGAAAACAGGGACCCCAGTCATAAGAGGACTTGCGAGGAACCCAGTTCTGCCAACAATCTGAATGAGCTTCATCCCTGCCTCACCCCTTGGTCTCTGTTTCTGTTGAGATCCTAAACAGAGAACTCAGGTATGGCACTGTGCCTGGACTTCCAACATATAGAGATTATGAGATGATAAGTTCGTGTTGTTTTAAGTTTGAAATTCGTGGTAATGTGTCACACAATAGAAAACTAACATATCTAATTTAAGAAAAAATCATGGGGCACTAGACACACCCAGGGGAATAAGTTTCAAGTGTTCGATTTCAAATCAAGTGTCTACATGAACAAAATGTTAAGAAAGGCCCCATTTAACTGCTTTACTCCAGAGTTCACCTTTCCAGGGTCACTACATTCCCTACCACCCAATCCTCACAGGTCTGATCTGGGGCCAAGAGAGCCATCTACCCCATGAGGACATTGAAGGGAAATGGCCAGCCATCCAGTTCAGGAAAAGAAGAGCATAACGCTGGTTTCACGTTAAACATTTGGATTTACGTAAAGGATTAATAAAAACCAGTTGGCAAGGGGGACAGGAATCCAGCACTCCCATCCATCCTTAATATGAGTATAAATTGGATCAGCTTTTCAGACTACAATTTGGCTAGATCTATGAAATTGCAAAATGTACCTATCCTTTAATCCAGCCATTCCTCTTTTAAGAATTTGCCCTACAGAAATTTTAGCACAGAGCCCAATTACATATGTACAAGGATGTTCATTGCAGCATTGTTTGCATTAGAAAAAAACTGGTAATAACCCAGATGCCTATCAATAAGCGATTGGTTAAATAAATCGTGACACATTCATACTGGAATACTATTCAGTCGTTGAAAAAAAAAATGAGGTTCATTTATATGTGGTGGCATTTCCATGTCGTATCTATGATATACTGTTAAGAAGAAAAAGCAAGTTACAGACACTAGGTATAGTATATCATTTTGGTTCAAAGTAATTACATATTTATATGTTAAAATATGCATAGAAAAAATGGAAAATATAAACCAAATTTTTAAGAACGGTAATTTCTTGAATTATGGGGAGCTTTCTGTTTTATATACACTTCTGGATTATGTTATATGATGGGGAACTTTGTGTATTATACATTTCTGTATTGTTAGAAAAATTTACTATGTGCATTTGTTAATTTTATAATAAACCAAGACAACAAATATGCTTTTAAAATTTGGATTAAATACCTCTAGATCCTTTATCTACCATCTGAGGAACTGATGCAGGCCAGCTAGACCATAAAGCTCAGTCTGAACAAGGCTCTCCATGGGCCTGGAGAGCAGTCAGGCGGTACCCAGAGTTTCTGCACAAGGACTCATGTGCAGTGAAGAATTAAATTTACCTAAGGAGAGGTCTCAGCTTCCCAGGTGGCACTAGTGGTAAAAACAACAACAAAAAAAACCTGCCTGCCAATTCTGCTTAGACATAAGAGACACGGGTTCGATCCCTCAGTCAGGAAGATCCCCTGGAGGAGGGCATAGCAACCGACTCCAGTATTCTTGCCTGGAGAATCTCATGGGCAGTGGAGCCTTGCGGGCTACAGTCCATAGCATGGCAAAGAGTTGGACACCATAGAAGCAACTTAGCATACACACACACGTGAGGAGAGGTCTGGCCTTTGCCCTCAGCTACTAGAAGGGGATCTCTAGGCCCTTGGAATGGCATGTGTGAGAGCAGTGCCTTTCTTTGCTGGGGCAAGGGGACTTTCCTGGTGGTCCAGTGGTTAAGACACTGCACTTCCAAAGGAAGAGGTTCAGATGCCTGGTTGAAAAAATAAGATTTCCCTATTCCACGTAGTTGTTGTTGTTTAATCACCAAGTCATGTCCGACTCTTTGCAACCTCATGGACTGCAGCACACCAGGCTTCCCAGTCCCTTACCATCTCTCAGAAATTGCCAAAGTTCATGTCCATTTAGGCGGTGATGCCATCCAACCGTCTCATCCTCTGTCGTCTCCTTCTCCTCCTGCCCTCAGTCTTTCCCAGCATCAGGGTCTTTTCCAATCAGTCGGTTGTTCACATCGAGGTGCAGCCAGAAAACAAAACAAAAGATTCAGGTTTGATAATTCAGTTCTTCTTGGTTGGGGTTTTGCCCACTGGGCAGCTCTTGGCCACTGGACAGTTTTATGATGGGGGCCCTGGGCCATATGGTATCAGATCTACCTCCAGAAAAGTCTGAAAACTACAGGGGTGCCTCACAGGCTGTGTGTAATGGAACTCCATTAAAATTCTAGATCCCATGGTCTCAGGTGAACTTCCCTGGTTGGCATTATTCCAAGTGTATCATCACACGTCCATGGCAAAAAAGTAGTGCTTTATAGGGAAAGCACATTGGAAGGTACAAATGTGGTAACTTTCCTGGACTCTGTACTTTGTCTCATGGCTGATTTAAATCCGTATCCTTTCCTTTAATAAGCTATAACCTTAAGCATCACAGCTTTCAGTGCATTCTCTGAGTTTATCCAGAAAATCATCAAACCTGAGAGTGGTTTGGGGACCTCTCCTAGGCTTGAAGAAGCAAGAGGAGAAAGCAGTTACTAGAATCTGGAGAGATGTGCTTATACTTAGGAGAAATGGGAGCTGTGGCCTTGGGCAGAGGAATGCAGATCCTGCCAGCCTATAGCCCAGCAGGAAGGAAACCACAGGAATGAAATCCTCAGCCTCTGTCTCCTCTCACCTCTTGTCTCCCACCTCTGCCCACTGACCAAACCTAATCAGAAGGGAGAGGGCAGGCTGTCCAGGTGATGCAGTCTACACAGGCAAGCCTGCAGGGCACAGGGCAGGGTGGCGGAGGATGGAGAGTGTACTGGAAGCAAAAGTGAAGATGTTCAGCACAGCAAGACCGCACTATCGTGCTCACTCACGCCTGAGTCCTTAGTGTATCGCCTAGTTCCTCGCACCATGTTAGTATTTAAACAATATTGCTATTGAGTGAAGGAATGAGCCCACAAAGGAATAAATTCCTCCCTCACCTAGAGCTCAGGGATATTGGAAGATCAAATGAGACCAGGTACATGAAAATATTCTATGAACCATCAAGTGGCAAATACATAGAAAAGACTATCATCTTACTCTGATTCTTCTTCCATTTATGAGATCAATCTCTGAAAGAGAATCAGAGCTTTCAGAAGGAACCAACTGGCTACATTTACCCTCGTGGCCAGAGCACCTGCCCCTGAGAGCCCTGTTGATCTGAGCACTGGACCAACTGAAGCATCTCTGCAGAACGACCTCACCCTCTGTCCAAGAGTAGCTTCTGGGGAGAGAACAACTTCACCACAAGGGCACTTATATTTCCTTTGCTGAGTTGAAAATAAAATAATGACATTTACCAGCAACAAGATGCTCCCTGTCATACCTGGGGACTAAAGGTTTATTGCGACTTTATTAAAATATATGAGATAAGTTGAAGAGCTGTGCTCTCTCTCCAGCTGATGGAGCCACTGCTTGCCTGTAGATGTTTTGGCTTTTGTATTAAGAAAGTTGTCACAAGTAATTTGGACCGGAGCATGTAGTTATAGACTGCCAAATGTTGATTAATTAAGCCGATGTTTGGATTAGTTCTGCCTGATAGTTTCATTAGGAAAAAATGACTGAAAATGTGGAATAAAGGAGCAAGGGAAGAAAAGAAAGCATCATCCCACAGTGAGACTTAATACGAGGTGATTCACCCTGCACTCATGGATGTGTGCATATGGATACACACGGGTGTGTCTTTTCAAGTGTTCCAGCAAAGGATGGGCCCATGACTGCAAGAATTACACGTAGTTAATATGAATTCTACCCTTAAACTCCTTCAGCTCCTGTTCTGATACCACCATTGACCTTGACCTGTCTGTGTAACCACTTCCACAGTGAACTCAATGTTCATTGAACCTTTAGCCACTGAACCAGAGGCTCCAAGGCTTCGGTGCTGATCATCCATGAAAGCCTGAGGGTAGTCAGGCAAAGCCAGACAGGGAAGACTAGGGGCCCATGTCGCCCACCCAGAAGCTGGCAGAAATGCTGGGTAAAGGGCGAGACTCTCAGAGAGACAGGAGGATACTTTCCCCCAGTCTCAAAGGAGGCAACGTTGATGAAAATGTGAGCTGACCTCGAATGTCATGGTGCTTTTCGGAAATTGTATTTGAGTTAATCCCTAGCCCATAGAATGAAGGATGAGCATTTTTAGGAGTGTATAAGGATGCCTGTGGTGTTTTGCCCTCATAAATTCATTCATGCAAGCATTAACAGCAAGCATTAATATTCAGCCCTGAGCTGTTCAACTCACCAGAGGAGCAAAAGACATAGTCCTTGCCCTCAAAAATCTTCAATATGTACATGAAGGTGAGTCTCCTGTGTATGTCTCACTAGCCTCACCTACCCCAACCCACATGCTTGTATTTTCTGACCATATTGTGCTTGTTTCAATTCCTTAAATGCGTCATCCTCTATCTCATTGCCAGGATTTCTCCCAGGCTCTTCCCCTGCCTGCAACGTTTTTCTCCCAGTCCCACTGTCGCATCTCAGCTCTCCTGGATGACTCATACTTACTCTTCTGGTTTTATTGTAGCTTTAATGTCATTTCTTCCAGGAAGCCTGTCTGGATCGCAGATGCACAAAGTAGATACAAAGTCTTCAACCCACCTGTGCTTCCCTGATTGTAGGACTCACTCACCACATTACTTTGTTACTGCTTAGTTCATTGTCCGTCTCCCATCCCTATCATAAGCACCAGGAAGAGAAGGCGTTTGTCTGGATTTCAATATCCTCAGTTCAGTTCAGTTCAGTCGCTCAGTCATGTCCAACTCTTTGCGACTCCATTAATCGCAGCACGCCAGGCCTCCCTGTCCATCACCAACTCCCCAAGTTCACTCACTCACGTCCGTCGAGTCAGTGATGCCATCCAGCCTGTCATCCCCTTCTTCTCCTGCCCCCAGTCCCTCCCAGCAGCAGAGTCTTTTCCAATGAGTCAACTCTTTGCATGAGGTGGCCGAAGTACTGGAGTTTCAGCTTTAGCATCATTCCTTCCAAAGAAATCCCAGGGCTGATCTCCTTCAGAATGGACTGGTTGGATCTCCTTGAAGTCCAAGGGACTCTCAAGAGTCTTCTCCAACACTGCAGTTCAAAAGCATCAATTCTTCGGTGCTCAGCCTTCTTCATAATCCAACTCTCACATCAATATCCTCAGTGCTTAAGATAACATGTAATAGGAGCTAATATGTAGAGAATGGAATGGAAAGAACTTAAACCAAGAATCTAGATGATTTCTACCAGTGCAGTTCAGTTCAGTTCAGTTGCTTAGTTGTATCTGACTCTTTGCAACCCCATGGACTACAGCACACCAGGCCTCCCTGTCCATCACCAATTCCCAGAGCTTGCTCAAACTCATGTCCATAGAGTCAGTGATGCCATCCAACCATCTCATCCTCTGTCATCCCCTTCTCCTCCTGCCCCCAATCCCTCCCAACATCAGAGTCTTTTCCATTGAGTCAACTCTTCGCATGAGGTGGCCAAAGTACTGGAGTTTCAGCTTTAGCATCATTCCTTCCAAAGAAATCCCAGGGTTGATCTCCTTCAGAATGGACTGGTTGGATCTCCTTGCAGTCCAAGGGACTCTCAAGAGTCTTCTCCAACACCGCAGTTCAAAAGCATCAATTCTTCGGTGCTCAGCCTTCTTCATAATCCAACTCTCACATCAATATCCTCAGTGCTTAAGATAACATGTAATAGGAGCTAATATGTAGAGAATGGAATGGAAAGAACTTAAACCAAGAATCTACATGATTTCTACCAGTGCAGTTCAGTTCAGTTCAGTTGCTTAGTTGTATCTGACTCTTTGCAACCCCATGGACTACAGCACACCAGGCCTCCCTGTCCATCACCAATTCCCAGAGCTTGCTCAAACTCATGTCCATAGAGTCAGTGATGCCATTCAACCATCTCATCCTCTTTCATCCCCTTCTCTTCCTGCCCTCAGTCTTTCCCAGCATCAGGGTCTTTTCCAATGAGTCAGTTTTTCACATCAGGTGGCCAAAGTATTGGAGTTTCAGCTTCAGCATCAATCCTTCCAGTGAATATTCAGAACTGATCTCCTTTAGGATGGACTGGTTGGATCTTTGGTGTCTTCTCCACATCAAACTTCAAAAGCATCAATTCTTTGGCACTCAACTTTCTTTATAGTCCAACTCTCACATCCATATGTGACTACTGGAAAAGCCGTAGCTTTGACTAGACAGACCTTTGTTGCTAAAGTAATGTCTCTGCTTTTTAATATGCTGTCTAGGTTGTTCATAGCTTTTTTTCCAAAGAGCAAGGTCTTTTAATTTCATGGCTGTAGTCACGATCTGCAGTGATTTTGGGGCCCCAAAAGATAAAGTTTGTCATTGTTTCCCCATCTATTTGCCATGAAGTGATGGAACCAGATGCCATGGTCTTAGTTTTCTGAATGCTAAGATTTAAGCTAACTTTTTCACTCTCCTCTTTCATGTTCATCAAGAGGCTCTTCACTTTCTGCCATAAGGGTAGTGTCATCTGCATATCTGAGGTTATTGATATTTCTCCCAGCAATCTTGATTCCAGCTTGTGCTTCTTCCAGCCCAGTGTTTCTCATGATGTACGCTGCATATAAGTTCAATAAGCAGGGTGACAATATGCAGCCTTGACGTACTCCTTTCCCAATTTGGAACCAGTCTGTTTTTCCATGTCTGGTTCTAACTGTTGCTTCTTGACCTGCATACAGATTTCTTAGGAGGCAGGTCAGGTGGTCTGGTATTCCCATGTCTTTAAGAATTTTCCACAGTTTGTTGTGATCCACACAGTCAAAGGCTTTGGAGTAGTCAATGCAGCAAAAGTAGATATTTTTCTGGAACTCTCTTGCTTTTTTGATGATCCAGCAAGATATTGTCAATCTGATCTCTGGCTCCTCTGCCTTTTCTAAATCCAGCTTGAACTTCTGAAATTTCACAGTGCACATAATGAAAAGCTTGGCAAGCCATCTCCCTTTCTCGATATCTATTTCCTCATATGTAAAATGAGAATAATAGAGAGGATGGTCATCTCACATCCATTAATGTCCAAGACTGAGGTCCCAGCTGATTGGTTGGCCAAGTGGGTATTCCCTTGCTCCCTTGCTGCCACCCTTGAAGCAACATGCTGGACCAGAGAGGATGATGTCCCAAGGAGAGGTCTCTGTGGAAATCGAGAGCAGTTGAGTATATGTGAATATTCCAAACTCATCTCTCCCTACTTCCTAAGCTCTTGGGGGTAAGAAGTAGAAGTCTTTGTCAACTGCCAACACTGGAACAGAAGTATTATTGGGTAAGGCCATCCAAAAATATATACATGCCAGTGCCTTATAGCAGTCAGTGGCCAGATGAATAAAATTCTGCTCTGACCTGAAGAGGACAGTGAAAGTGAAGTTGCTCAGTTGTGTCTGACTCTTTGGGACCCCATGGTCTGTAGCCTAACCAGGCTCCTCCATCCATGGGATTTCCCAGGCAAGAATTCTGAAGTGGGTTGCCATTTCCTTCTTCAGGAGGTCTTCCCAACCCGGGGACTGAACCCAGGTTTCCTGCATTGTAGGCAGAGGCTTTACTGTCTGAGCCACCAGGGAAGTCCTTTGAAGAGGACATGCTATCGTATATAAGATAGGTATAAGATAGGTATAGTTAGGGATCGGAGAAGGCAATGGCACCCCACTCCAGTGCTCTTGCCTGGGAAATCCCATGGACGGAGGAGCCTGGTAGGCTGTAGTCCATGGGGTCGCTAAGAGTGGGACACGACTGAGCGACTTCACTTTCACTTTTCACTTTCATGCTTTGGAGAAGGAAATGGCAACCCACTCCAGTGTTCTTGCCTGGAGACTCCCAGGGATAGGGGAGCCTGGTGCGCTGCCGTCTATGGGGTCGCACAGAGTCAGACACAACTGATGCGCCTTAGCAGTAGCGGCAGCATAGATAGGGATATGGCTACAGACACACATGGGCTTCACTGGCGGCTCAGTGATACAGAATCTGCCTGCAATGCAGGAGACTTGGGTCCAATTCCTGGGTTANTGGTGCGCTGCCGTCTATGGGGTCGCACAGAGTCAGACACAACTGATGCGCCTTAGCAGTAGCGGCAGCATAGATAGGGATATGGCTACAGACACACATGGGCTTCACTGGCGGCTCAGTGATACAGAATCTGCCTGCAATGCAGGAGACTTGGGTCCAATTCCTGGGTTAAGAAGATTCCCCTAGAGAAGGAAATGGCAACCTGCTCCAGTATTCCTGCCTGGAAAATCCCATGGGCAGAGGAGCCTGGTGAGCTGCAATGCATGGNGCAGTGGGGAGGCCTGGAAAGACAGGACGGGGAGTCGGGAAGGTGAGGCGTGGAGGTGTGAGGTCTTCAGGGGGAGACGGGGCGGAGGCAGCCAGCTGTGCAGGAAAATGAGGCAGCCCCGAGGGGACCATGCACAGTCTGCAGCGTCAACACCCCAGGTGGTAATAATGGCAGGGTGTGTACACAGGTGCTGGTCGTGAGTGTGTGCGCGCACTCCTCTGGGTAAGTGTGCACCGATGAGTGTTACCAGCACAGAAACAGCACAGACACAAAGGGAGGAAAATGCAGGGGACCTGGGCACCATTCAGGGTCTGTTGAGGAACCTCTTCCCCTCCAAAGGAGGGGAGACCGCTTCTCAGAGACTCTCCCTGCCTCGTCAGTACTTGCTGAGTGAATTTTTTGTTTTTGTCTTTCTATGCCTCCACAGCATGTGGGATCTTAGTTCCCTGACCAGGGATGGAACCTGTGCCCTCTGTGATGGAAGCATGGAGTCTTAACCACTGGACTGCCAGGGAATTCCCTCTGAGCAGATGTTGAGTGCTGCAGCCCGCTCCTTTCCAAGCCAGACTGCAGGTGGGATGGTAAATGCCGATGTGGCTCTCCTACCCACTCTTCTCACTTTATTGCCATCCCTGCAAAACCAGCCGCTAGTGAAAAAGTGCCAGGTTGCTAGCCCGGAGCCCTGGGACTTGCAGCCATGCTTCTCTCTCGGGGTTGCTGCCTTCTTCCTTTTTCCTGAGTTAAACTACTTACGTTCAGAGCTTCACTTCCCAGCTATACTGAAGGCCCCTGGAGCGCACACTCCATCGATCATTTACCTTTGTTTCCCCTCCAGTGCCCAGCATCATGCGAGGAGCTCCATGAACGTTTGTTAAATAAATGGGTGGCATAGTGGGTCCGTCATGTGCCCCAAGTGCAGAAGGGGCTACCGGGCCCACACACACACAGCGTGCCATGCTTTCCCTCCTTCTCTCTGTCCTTCTCTCCTTCCTTCTTCCCTCCCACCTCTCCCAGAATTGATCAAGCCTCCAGAAAAGTGGTGGTTTCCCAGATGGCGCTAGTGTTAAAGAGCCTGTCTGCCAATGCAGGAGATGTAAGAGACGCCAGTTTGCTCCCTGGGTCGGGAAGGTCCCCTGGCAAC
This sequence comes from Neotragus moschatus, assembly GCA_006410615.1. NCBI lineage: Eukaryota > Metazoa > Chordata > Mammalia > Artiodactyla > Bovidae > Neotragus > Neotragus moschatus. Next base: position 598,517 of record SJYA01002803.1, on the reverse strand, counting down.
CCACTCCAGTGTTCTCGCCTGGAGCATCCCATGGACAGGAGGGGCCTGGCAGGCTACAGTCCATAGGGTCGCAAAGAGTCAGACACGACTTAGCACACACGTACTAGGAATGTGTTAGATGATGCTTCTGGGCTGAAAGTGACCCATGCCCTTGGTTCCTTTGACTTTCTATATCCAGTTCGGGTATATATCCTGATACCTCTAAAGGCCTGGAAAGGATGTGGATGCCTCCAGTGTGTGTCCAGGGGCGGATAAAGGAGGTCACATCCTCTAATGGGCAAGATAAGCACCGGCTAGTAAGCTTCAAGCTCCTCAGGGATCTCAAGATAAAAGTTACTGACCTGCTGTTTTTGATTTCCCATAAAAACGAAAGGCTGAAGGGGGTGAGGAGGAAGGCAGAGAGAGGGAGGGAAGGAGAGGTGGGAGGAAGGACAGACGGAGAGGGAGGGAGATCGCAGTCCAAAGCACCAAGCAGCATCAAGAGTGAGCCCTGGGAGGAGCTCCCCAAGAGACGGGGATGCTTCCGGAATTCCAGGCGTCTCATGTTCTTGTCTTTTGTGTGTGTGTTTAAAATTAGAGAATTTAATTCATTTCTTTGCTGTTGAAGAAGTTATATTTGTTATAGACAACATTTGTGAGTAACACCAAAATTAATGCTAATCAACTATTCTTATTGTTTTAGGACAAAGGTAATTCTTTTTTTAATTTAAATTTATTTATTTTAATTGGAGGCTAATTACTTTACAATATCGTATTGGTTTTGCCATACATTGACATGAATCTGCCACGGGTATACACGTGTTCCCCATCCTGAACCCCGCTCCCTCCTCCCTCTCCATATCATCCCTCTGGGTCATCCCAGTGCAACACCCCCAAGCATCCTATATCCTGCATCGAACCTGGACTGGCGATTCACTTCTTATATGATATTATACATGTTTCAATGCCATTCTCCCAAATCATCCTGCCCTCTCCCTCTCCCACAGAGTCCAAAAGACTGTTCTATCCATCTGTGTCTCTTTTGCTGTCTCGCATACAGGGTTACCATTACCATCTTTCTAAATTCCACATATATGCGTTAGTGTACTGTATTGGTATTTTTCTTCCTGCCTTACTTCATGCTCTTTTCCATTTAATTTCCCAGCAGCTCCACGAATGGGGTCTTGTTATGAGGAAGGCATTCACCAGTGTAGAAACAGGCTGTGAGAGGTGACTGCCAGGTGAAGTTGCGGTCATCCAGGAAGAAAAGGGGAGGGTGTCCTTGACCATGGCACCCAGCAGTGCCCATGACCCAGTCCTGCAGACGGTCCCAACCCGAATCAGCCTCCTCTGATCTGCAGTGGCCTGCCTCCTGGTCACAGGACGGACAGACCCTCAGAATTTCTCTTTTGCGGTTCAGGACTGACAGCCACGCCCTGCCTGCCTCTCTCCAGTTCAGCCAGTTCCTAAGTCAAAGAGCTGATTCCTCTGAGCCATCACAGCAGGTGGTCACACAGGGGACTGAGGATGGGCCTGCCTCTANCTGCCTCCTGGTCACAGGACGGACAGACCCTCAGAATTTCTCTTTTGCGGTTCAGGACTGACAGCCACGCCCTGCCTGCCTCTCTCCAGTTCAGCCAGTTCCTAAGTCAAAGAGCTGATTCCTCTGAGCCATCACAGCAGGTGGTCACACAGGGGACTGAGGATGGGCCTGCCTCTAGGGCTCTGGGTACTGATCTTGCAAAGGCATGTCAAGCAGGCAGGCCTCAAGAGGCGTCTCGGGGACTCAGTTTGGGTTCATTCAGCCTTTCGTTCTTGGGGACCCCCAGCCTGTGGAGCCTGAGCAGACACCTGCAGAAAACCTGCACCTGCCGCCTAGTCCCCAACCTTGCCTGCAGCAGCCTGGGGCTCGTTCACAGTGGCCCTCAGCGGAGTCATCTCCCACAGACCAAATCACCTGCAGGAACTTCCTCATTCTGGGGGATCCACAATGTGTGGTCCTAAATGTCCCAGTGGCTTGTCTGTCATCTAAGGTCTTCCCTGCTCCAGCCGTAGCACACAACATCCTTATCCTCTCCAAATCACAGCCTGACTCAGCACAAAGACAAAAATCTGTTTCGTCTCCTAAGGGGTTGATGGGAACACTGGATCTTTATTTGACAAGTTGGGACCATTCACACTGAGCCTCATTCTCATTCTGTTTTGATGTCTGAGAGCATAGGTGGTAGTTTTGGAGGAATTGGACTCTGCCACAAATGTCTTGACACTTATCCACTCAGCTCCTCATCTTTGAAGCAGGTTTATTGGCTTAGTTCTCATGTTTATTGGTTTATTTCTCATGTGGTGGTTGCAAGAATGAAATGTGATAATAAGGCTCACAAGCTGCCCACTCAGTGCTACAGCTTGACACTGAGCAGGCTGGTTAACAGTCCCCAAGATGTCCACTTCCTGATCCCCGAAGCCCTTGAATATGTCACCAGACATGGGAAAAGGGACTTTTTAGATGTGATGAAGTTGAGGATCTTGTGATGGAGAGACCCTCCTGGACGACTATTCTGGGGAGTTCAGGTATTCATAAGGGTCCTGATAAAAGGGAGGCAGGAAAGTCAGAGTCAGGGGAGGAGATGTAACAACAGAAGCAGGGGTCTGGGTGATCTGAGGGAGGGACCAGGAGCCAGGGCTAGAAGATGAGAAGACGAGGAAGCGGGCTCTTGCTGCTGCTGCTGCTGCTGCTGCTTCTGCTGCTGCTGCTGCTGCTGCTAAGTCGCTTCAGTCGTGTCCGACTCTGTGCGACCCCATAGACGGCAGCCCACCAGGCTCCCCTGTCCCTGGGACTGAGCCTCTGAAAGATGCTCAGCCCTACTGACACCCCGATTTCAGGCTTCTGCCCTCCAGAACTGTAAGGTGATACATTCGTGTTGTTATCAGTCACCAGGTGGGTGATAATTTGTGACGGCACCGATAGGAAACTAACAGAGTGCTGCTTATTAGGTTTCCTTTCCAATGAAGGCAGGCTTCCCTCACAGCTTAGATGGTAAAGAATCCACTTGCAATGGGTTGGGAAGATCTCCTGGAGAAGGGAATGGCTACCCACTCTAGTATTCCTGCCTGGGACAGGATTGAGTGACTAATATCTTCACTTTTCAGTGAAGGCAGTGGTGCCATGAGCTGTTTTCCAGTGATGGCCCCTGGAACATTCCCTGAGTCTAATCAGTATCTCTTGATGTGGAAACCCTTTTACTGGGTCAATTTTGTTCAGGACTGTTAGATTACAAGGACTGCATCTCAAAGTTCTCTGTACCTGGTACCATGTCCTGCACAGAATACCCCACCAGGGGCTTCCTGAAAGGTATGGAGGCAGCTGGTCTCAGTGTGAGCCCTGGGTCTCCTNGATGGCCCCTGGAACATTCCCTGAGTCTAATCAGTATCTCTTGATGTGGAAACCCTTTTACTGGGTCAATTTTGTTCAGGACTGTTAGATTACAAGGACTGCATCTCAAAGTTCTCTGTACCTGGTACCATGTCCTGCACAGAATACCCCACCAGGGGCTTCCTGAAAGGTATGGAGGCAGCTGGTCTCAGTGTGAGCCCTGGGTCTCCTACTTAACTCACTGTGACCTTGGGCAAATCATGTAACTTATTTGAGCCCCCATTTCTTTATCAATAAATGAGCATCATGCCACCTTACGTGTAAACTACGAATACTAAGCCAGCTCTGCAAAATGGACGGGACCATCATCCATTTTCCTTTCAACTTCAGATGGTGCATGTGCTCAAGTGTGTCGCCACGCGCGCCTTCACTTCCCACAATAACTCGGTGGTGAACCTGACTCAGCACAAATACAAAAATCTACTCCTCCTATTTGACTGATGGGGACAATGGACCTTCTTTTGACAAACTGGGACCCTATTGACTTACTTGTAAAGCAAGTGGAAGAGTCTAAATGGTTCCTAGGGGCTCCAGCATCCTTTCATTCATTCTTTGTTTAACACTTACTGACAGCTCACCAAGCGTCAAGGCTGCAGAACAAACAGAGAATAGCCCTTGCCTCCAGGACGAATACTGTCTAACTGGGGCAGAAACCTCTACAGCACTGTGGGGTCTGTGATGGGGCCGAGAATGCCAGAGTCACAAGGCACATGAGCTGTGAATATTCTGCAGAGGAATGAAAACATCTTGCCCCTCAGGGATGGAAGGCCTGGGGAAAGGGCCGGCTAGACCTCTCCTCGTGCACTCCCCTGCATCCTAACAANTTCTTTGTTTAACACTTACTGACAGCTCACCAAGCGTCAAGGCTGCAGAACAAACAGAGAATAGCCCTTGACTCCAGGACGCATACTGTCTAACTGGGGCAGAAACCTCTACAGCGCTGTGGGGTCTGTGATGGGGCTGAGAATGCCAGAGTCACGAGGCACATGAGCTGTGACTATTCTGCAGAGGAATGAAAACATCTTGCCCTTCAGGGATGGAAGGCCTGGGGAAAGGGCCGGCTAGACCTCTCCTCGTGCACTCCCCTGCATCCTAACAACGCGAAGGTGCTTCCTGTCCTGCAGACCTCTAGGGAAAGGTCTGTGTGTGGTCATTCCAGGAGTGGTCTCCTAACAACAGACCCTGGAACATTCTCTGGGTCTGACCAATATCGTTTGACTTGAAACCCTTTTTCTGGGTCAATTCTGTTTAAAATTCTGACTTTCCCTTTTGGGGAGGTCAGATTAAAAAGTAGATGGGAGAAGGGGTGATAAGCAGTGACAGGTGGGAATGAAAAGGGGCCTCTGGGAGAAAGGGGCTTCTGGAGCTTTCTCCTAGGACACCTCTGAGCACATCAGTGTGCTGCAAACAAGGCATCACGGCTAAAACTTGGGTTGCCTTGGATTGCCTCCCAGAAAGGACATTNGGTGATAAGCAGTGACAGGTGGGAATGAAAAGGGGCCTCTGGGAGAAAGGGGCTTCTGGAGCTTTCTCCTAGGACACCTCTGAGCACATCAGTGTGCTGCAAACAAGGCATCACGGCTAAAACTTGGGTTGCCTTGGATTGCCTCCCAGAAAGGACATTGCTTTGACCCAGTGGCCTCTGTCCTCCCAGGCTCTGGAGTCGATGAAGGGCCCAGCAAAGGCCCCTTGGGGTAAGGCATCCTGGTAGGACCAAGCTCCCTCCTATTCTAGATGAGGGATAGATTTCCCAGGGGAGGGCCTGAGACAGCTAGGGTCAGGCTTCCCACTAAGCACCCTCCAATTTGCAGCTTCTGACAATCCTAGCTGAGANCAGTGTGCTGCAAACAAGGCATCACGGCTAAAACTTGGGTTGCCTTGGATTGCCTCCCAGAAAGGACATTTCTTTGACCCAGTGGCCTCTGTCCTCCCAGGCTCTGGAGTCGATGAAGGGCCCAGCAAAGAACCCCTGGGGTAAGGCATCCTGGCAGGACCAAGTTCCCTCCTATTCTAGGTGAGGGATAGATTCCCCAGGGGAGGGCCCGAGACAGCTAGGGTCAGGCTTCCCACTAAGCACCCTCCAATTTGCAGCTTCTGACAATCCTAGCTGAGAAGGAGCAGCCTCATTAGGTAGGAAAGCATTCTGGCTCTTTAATAAGAGGGTGACGTACCTGGCTTTCCATCTCGGATGTAGAACAGCACCACCGGGTCAAGGAAGTCTCATGAGGCAGGTTGGAGGACACCAGAGTTCTTGATCAGCTGAAGGGTAAGCCATTCAGCTGACTCTGCTGTGTGTTCTGCTATAGGCCAGGCACTGAAACACATGGAATCATAAGGGACAGTCCCTGGTGTCATGGCACTCACAGGATAATGCAACCATATATTGATCTGACATCCCCAGCAACCACCAGGGATATGAAACACAAAGAAGATATGATCCCTGCCTTTGGAGAGCTTGTACGCTAGTTCATTCATTCATAAAGTATTATTCGTGTACCTGTTGTGGGAGGTCCTAGGTTAGGGCCTGGGACTCCTAGCTGAATTACTAATAGTAGCCTCAAGGAGCTCACATTCTGGTGCCACCTGAACTGCCAGGTCTGGGTCTGGGGTGGAATTCTGGCATCCTTGGACTCTAGAGGTCATCTAGTTCACCCTTCCATTCACTGTGGGACTACGGCTGGCCATGGAACACTTCTGGACAATGAGATTGATTGGAAGTTGTTGGGTGGCTCTTCTGGGAAAGCTTGTGCTAAAAAGGCAAACTCAGTAGGCATGCCTGCTTAGCTATAGGCTTCCCTGCTTGGAATATAGATGTGACATCTGGAAACACAGTACCCATCTTGTGGTTCTGAGCTTAAATGTCTCAACGAGATAGAGAGGGGACTTCCCTGGTGGTCCAGTGGCTAAGACTCCACACTCCCAATGCAGGGAGGCCGGGTTTGATCCCCGATCAGGGAACTAGATCCCACATGCCACAACTAAGACACAACTCAGCCAAATAAATAAATAAATGTTAAAAAAAAAAAAAAAGCAGAGAGACAGAAGGGACTTGGTTCTAACGGCAACAACGATACACCTTTGAACAACCAAACAAGCCCCCGATGGACCCTGTGTTTACATGCTAAATGCTTTATATTAAAAAAAAAAAAACTTATAAAACCTATAAGGGAGTTACTGTAATTATCCCCATTTTACAGATGAGAAAACAGAGACACAGAGACAGGAAGTACCAAGTCCATCTGGGATCTCTGGCTCTACAGCCCTCCCCTTTAATTAACCACCATGGCTCTCATTTCAATAAATGTCCCCCACAATCCTAACCTCTTGTTTGGGTTTCAAAAATCACCTGTTTGGTAACACGCTGCCAGCCCCTTGTCCCCACCAGCAGAACGTATTGTCCTATCCTCTCTGTGATGGCATGTACAGCTCCATCAGGACTCTGCGAATGACACAGTACCTGGGTATTTGTGTGGCTGTCTCCCACTGGGCTGAGAGATGCTTCTTCAAAATCAGGGATGAACTAAGGTGAGTGTGTATGGACAGGAGTCTCCCCATCTATGTATGAGTGTGAGCGCTGAAAAGCAATGGCCTGTACCAGACATCCGGAGAAGGCAATGGCACCCACTCCAGTACTCTTGCCTGGAAAATCCCACGGACGGAGGAGCCTGGTAGGCTGCAGTCCATGAGGTCGCTAAGAGTTGAACACAACTGAGCGACTTCCCTTTCACTTTTCACTTTCACACATTGGAGAAGGAAATGACAACCACTCCAGTGTTCTTGCCTTGGAGAATCCCAGGGACCGGGGAGGCTGGTGGGCTTCCGTCTGTGGGGTCGCACAGAGTCAGACACGACTGAAGTGACTTAGCAGCAGCAGCAGCAGCAGCACCAGACATCCCTGCATTCTGCCTGGGCAGAGAAGCCGTCTCCTGAATGAACGGATGAATAAATGGTCAACTGAAAGAGCAAGTAGACGAAAGAGTGAGTGAATATACGACAAATGACTATATGAACGGATAAACAACAAAGAGATGGCATACCCACCTGAATGCCTTCCAAACCCTTCCCTGAGTGCGCTGGGGACAGGAGCTTTACTGTCACAATCGCTAGTCAGTAGAGCAGCGGCCCCCAGTTCTGAATCACCTGCAGAAACAGATGGTTCAAAACACAGAACAAAATAACAACGAACACCTCTCCATTCCTCCCTATATGTCAGGCACCTTCCTGAGCCCTTTCATATCCTAATGCATGTATCCTCACTCTCTCGGATAGGTATTATTGTTATCCACACTTTACAGGTGGAAAAGTTGAGGCACAGAGAGTTTAAGTCACTGGTCCAAGGTCACCCAGCTGGTAAGTGGTGAACCTCAGATTTGAACCAGGCGGTCTGGCCCCAGAGCCCGTGCTCATAACCCTGCACAATACCCTATCTGTACTGTTTTTTCACTTCCCTGTACCACACAGGTGTTGCAAAGTGATTTCTGGGCACACTGGGTAAAGCTTGGAGGAATGTTTGAGGCAATAATACTTAGAAAAAGTGAACCTTTCAAAGGTGTTCAGGAGAAGGCTGTCAAAGCCCCAATTTGCAGCTCAGCCCATGGTGACAGGCTCAGTTAGGGATGCAGGGAGGGTCTTTGTCCCCTCATCACCCTCGTCATTGTCATGCAGCCCTCCCTGGAGTCCAGGATGGAGGAGGAAACACTGGCTGGCCATGCCCTCCACATCTGTCTCCTGAGCTCCAGACAGGGGAATGCGGAGGGCAGCCCATTGCCCGCCCTATGGCACTCCAGCCAGAGACCTGGGGTGAGAGGAGAGATGGGGGCAGCCCAGCCTCCCCACTGTGGTGCACCAGGGCGGCCCAGGGACCTCAGGTGTCACCGCTGTGGCTCCAGGGCAGGCAGTGAAGGAGATGATGTGTGGTTCTCTCGAGGCCCCCTGAGTGCAGAAATGTTTCAAACCCTTAAATAAATTCTCATCTAATTTCCACTAGCTCCCATCTCCAGCTCGGGCTCTCAGCCGGAGCATGAAATGAGCGGGCGGGGTTTCTCCTGCCAACACATCTCCTCCATGAGCCCCAGGGGNCCCCACCCCCCAGCTCTGTGACTTCCAGTTCAGGGTATTGTCTACTTCAATTTATTAGACAGGCATTCATTAGCTGCTATTCACTGAGCAACTACTGTATTCCAGGAACTGTTCTAGGTACCAAAGATCTAGAATAAATCCAAAGACAAAGCCCCTGACCTTATGGAGCTTAAATTCCAGAGAAGGAGACAGAAATAAGCCTATAAATCAGTAAATAATTTCAGAAAGGGATGGAAGCGCTGAAGGCAATAAACCAGCTAACAGAGTATGAAATGTGTGGAGTGTGCACTGGGAGCAGGGGGACGAGGTGCCCAAAGAAAAGGTGAATTACCTGAAGCCGAACCCGAGAGCGCTGTCCTACCTCTAGTGTCTGATTCCTCTCCCCCACACGCTGTTCTGCAGCTTCTCCACGCTCTCCCTCCTATCCCCTCCTCACACTGCTCTGAAGTCGCTCTCTGGCCAGTCATCCCATCATCTCCCAACCACCTATGACTATCTCCCCAGTCCCCAGTCTTGCACTCAGAGTCCAGGCCGAGGACAACCTCAGTCCCCCAGGTGCCTCCTGCAAGGCCAGAGCTGGAAAAGACTGTGATGCTCTTCTTAAAGTCCAAATCCCCCCATTTTACAGGAGAAGGTCTTGCCCAGAGAGGGCAAGTGACCTACCCAAGGTCACACAGGAGTTGGCAGAATTCCTATCTTCTCGTTTCCCCCTGCGTCCTCTCCTCTGTTCCCTGCCAACCCTCCAGGAGTCATCAGGGGTCTCAAGGAACGTTCAGCAGGGTTTCACCCTTGGTCCCCTGCCCCCAGCCCCCAAGGAGACCAGAGACACGGAGCTGGATGCAGTCTCTCTGCCACCTTGTGGCTGCTCTCCAGAATATCGCCTGCCCTGGCTGGCACTTTGGAAAAGCTGCCACAGAATTCTCACTCTGACCTTGAGTTTCCTCCCTGCACCCGCAACTTCTGGCAAAATAGCTCTGCCCACGTAGACACTCAGCACTAAGAAGGAAGCAGGGCTTAGGGGCCTGCCCTGTCCTGATCTGGATGGGCCATGGCAAGGCCCCTTCTCACACCTGTGCTTTCTCTTCTGTAAAATGCGGGCAACAGTCTCTTCCCACCCACCTCACAGGGCAGTCGTTCCATGGGAATGGGCCACAGATGTGCCACTGTTCTGAGAGGCTGAAGGCTGTCACCAGCGCCCCTTCTCTGTCACTTAGCAGACACGCTCAACCACCTGGAAGTCGCCCGAAATAAGAGGCCATGGGAAGTGGACTTCCCTGACAGCCACCTGCAGGTGCAGAAGGCTCGTTTGCAGAGAACAGGTGTCTTTGTGGCTTGCAGTGGGCTTAATCCTTCCCGTGGCCACCTGTCTGGCCTCTGTCAGGATGCCTGTCTATGATACAGGGAAGGGACAGTATCTGAGTGGGCTTCCCAAGTGGCACTTGTGGTAAAGAACCCGCCTGCCAATGCAGGTAGACGTTAAGATATGCAAGTTCTATCCTTGGGTTAGGAAGATCCCCTGGAGGAGGGCACAGCCACCCACTCCAGTATTCTTGCCTGGAGAATCGCATGGACAGAGGGGCCTGGTGGGCTACAGTCCATAGGGTCACAAAGAGTTGGATACAACTGAAACAGCTGAGCACACACGAACAGTATCTGAGTACTTCCTGCAGCTCCCGGTGCCAGGTTCTGTGGTGAAGCAGGTGCCCCCCAGTGTGCCAGGTGCTGTCTGCACTCCACCCGTACCCCCTGCCTTTACCCCGTTAGTGTAGGCTTTGTCTGAGTTTTTATTTTCTGCATGCTAAGGTCCACTTTGCCACCTGATGGTAGGTCAGAATTTCCTGGAAATACACGCCAGCCCAGAGCAGCTGTCTCTCATTCCCATGTCTCAGGGGAAGTGGTGGATTAGTACCCCAGCTCCCTCACCCCACAGGCAGGGTAACTCCAGGGCCACCCCACAGGACTGAGTCTCACTCACCCCTTGGGTTGCTGACTTGATAACCACCCTCTTATCTGTACCTCCCTATGCTCCTCCTGGAGTTTGCTTCACAAGTCAGCAATGTATCTGCATCCAGTCCTCGTCTCAGAGTTGGATTTGGGGGGAACTTAAGCCAAAACACCAGGATAATCGCAAACATCCTTCTTTGTCTTGCTCCCTGAGGGCGTTGTGCAGCGTACTTTAGGTGCAGTGAGGAGCCAGGATAGGGCTGTTCAGAAAGGGTCTGGCTGCTGCCGCAGAAGCCTGACTGCAAGTGAGCCTAGAAGTTGCAGAGAGACTTGTCTAGAGACCATCATCACTGTTCAGAGGAGGAAAATGATGACTGAGACTAAGGCGAAGGAAATGTATGGAGATGAAAAGAAATTAAAAGACAGATTTCACCAATAAATCAGTACACCCATGGACAACAGAAAAATAAGTGGTGAGAGGCGGGAGTTTGTAAGAGAAACCGAACAGTAACTTACCATCTAAGGATAATAGAACAAAAATATAAAACTTCCTTGATCCCCAAAGATGTAAAGATATGTTTAATTCTTCACCCCCTTGCAAAAGAGAGAATGACTTAAAATGAGGACACTGAAGGACATTCTTTCTCTACACAGACACACTTATTTATGGAAAATACAAAGGACACAGGAACTTGTTAAGCTATACCTCAAGGAGATAATCAGCAAAATTCAGACTGCATGAAGCTCTCCAGGACAAACGACCCAAATTATTTATAAAATTGGATAGCGATGAAAAGATGGAAGGGAGCTATACAAAGTAAAAGGAATTTAAGAGACACTAAGCCAGTCACAGTGTGTGGCTCCTGCTGAATCCTGATTCAAAAAATGAAAAAACATTTTCTCAAGTCAGTCATGAAAATATAAATATCAACTGCATATTTTATTATTTTAAGGAATTGATAAAAAAAATACTAGGAGTGATGATGATAAGATTATTATATTTTTTGAAAGGAGTCTTTACCTTTTACAGAAAAATGCTGAAATATTTATAGGCAAAATTATAGGATGGCTGCGGTTCCTTTCAAGACAATCTGAAAAGGGGGAGTGGGTAAAGCAAGATGAAGTAAAATTCACCACTTGATGATGCATTGAGTCTGATGGTGGATACATTGGTTTTCTTGTATTTTTACTCTTAAAGATGTCTGAAAATGGTCCATAAAGATGGTTAATGAAACAAGAAGAAATAAGATTTGAGAAATGTCTTGGAAGTAGCATTGATTTCATATGTTATTGGTGATGTGGGACTGGAGTGAGACCCATACACCCAGACCAACCAGCCAGGCCTGATGTAGGACCAAGAGGAAACTAGAAGTGTCTAGAACAACACCCAGGTCTCTGGCTTGTGGACTCTTCCATGGTGGCTGTATTAGCTGGGTCTGGCTGCAATAATAAGAGGGCATGCACTGGGTGTCTTAAACCACAGGGGTTTATGGGTTCACAGTTCTAGGGGCTGAGAAGTACCAGGTGAAGGTCCAGCAGGATGGTTTCTGGTGAGAATTTCCTTCCTGGTTTACAGACACTACCTTCTCAATATGTTCTCACACGTGGGACAAATTGAGAGCGCAGCACTGACATGTACACACTACCATGTGTGAAATAGATGGCTAGTGGGAAGCTGCAGTGTAACACGGGGCGTTCAGCCTGATTCTCTGTGATGCCCCAGGGGAGCAGACGGGGGCGGAGTGGAGGCAGGGAGGCTCAAGAGGGAGGGAATACTTATGACTGATTCACCACGTGGTACAGTGGAAACTAACACAACATTATAGGGTAATTGTCCCTCAATCAAGAAAATAAAAAAGATTTTTAAAAATAAATTTATCTGGATTTTTTTAAATGTATTCTCACATGGCAAAGAAATTCTCACATGGTTCTTCTTCCTCTTCTTAGAAGGACACAAATCCTATTGGATTAGGGCCCATTCTTCATTGTTATTTAGTCTCTAAGCCATGTCTGACTCTTTATGATCCCATGAACCATAGCCTGCCAGTCTCCTCTGTCCATAGGATTTCCCAGGTAAGAATATTGGAGTGGGTTGTCATTTCCTACTCCAAGGGATCTTCCTGAACCAGAGATCAAACTCATATCTCCTACAGGTAGGTTCTTTACCACTGAGCCACCTGAGAAGCCCAGGACTCACTCTTAGAAACATGGCTCAGTTCAGTTCAGTTCAGTCACTCAGTTGTGTCCAATTCTTTGTGACCCTAAGAACTGCAACACTCCAGGCCTCCCCGTCCCAACTGCTGGAGTCTATCCAAACTCATGTCCATTGAGTCAGTGATGCCATCCAACTATTTCATCCTCTGTCATCCCCTTCTCCTCCTGCCCTCAGTCTTTCCCAGCATCAAGGTCTTTTCAAATGAGTCAGCTCTTTGCATCAGGTGGCCAAAGTATTGGAGTTTCAGCTTCAACATCAGTCCTTCCAATGAACACCCAGGACTGATCTCCTTTAGGATGGACTGGTTGGATCTCCTTGCAGTCCAACAGACTCTCAAGAGTCTTCTCCAACATCACAGTTCAAAAGCATCAATTCTTCGGTGCTCAGCTTTCTTTATAATCCAACTCTCACATCCATACACGACCACTGGAAAAACCATAGCCTTGACCAGACAGACCTTTGTGGACAAAGTAATGTCTCTGCTTTTTAATATACTGTCAATGTTGGTCATAACTTTCCTTCCAAAGAGTAAGCTTCTTTTAATTTCATGGCTGCAATCACCACCTGCAGTGATTTTGGAGCCCCCAAAAATTAAGTCAGCCACTGTTTCCACTGTTTCCCCATCTATTTCCCATGAAATGATGGGACTGGATGCCATGACCTTCGTTTTCTGAATGTTGAGCTTTAAGCCAACTTTTTCACTCTCCTCTTGCACTTTCATCAAAAGGCTTTTTAGTTCCTCTTCACTTTCTGCCATAATGGTGGTGTCATCTGCATATCTGAGGTTATTGATATTTCTCCCAGCAATCTTGATTCCAGCTTGTGTTTCTTCCAGCCCAGCATTTCTCATGATGTATTCTGCATACAAGTTAAATAAGCAGGGTGACAATATATAGCCTTGACGTACTCCTTACCAGTCTGTTGTTCCATGTCCAGTTCTAACTGTTGCTTCCTGATCTGCCTACAGGTTTCTCAACAGGCAGGTCAGATGGTCTGGTATTCCCAATTACCCCCTAAAGACTGTATCTCCAACTATGGACAAATTAAGGGTAGGACTTCAATATAGGAATTTGGAGGAGATACAATTCATTCCATGTGTTGAGATGGGAAAGACTGGGGAAGAACATCAGGGAAAGGCAGAGCTGTCCTTGTCACGTGGTGAGGACATCTAGATTTCCAAATAACACAAAGCGGACTAAAGCTACTGTGGTAGCCCAGAATGATAATGAAGGTGTAGAAAGAAGAAAGCCAGCATCATTGATTCAGGGCCCACCTACCTTAACCAGAAACTGTGCGTAGTCCTTCTTAAGCATCATCTCATTTAATTATCTTATGTTCCTCTTTTTCCAGATGAGAAAACTGAAGCACATAAACGTTACTTGCCCAGGTCATTTCCCCAGAGCTGGTCCATGGTGGAACCAGGGCCTGTCTGATGTAAGAACTCATGCTTGATTTTCACTCTGCCTCAGCAGAGGTCTGGCTTTGGGGTCCTGGGGGTCTGCACTGGAATCCTGATTTTATCATTTATTTGCTGAACAGCCTGAATACAATTTCTCAGAAATCAGTATCCTCCTCTATAAAATCAGGGTTGTAATATTAACCTCACGAGACTTCAAAGAGGCTTAAATAAGGTAGTACATGGGCAGGGCTTGCCACAGAGTGAGCACTTAAAGAAGGCAGCTTCTATTGTTATTCATCCTATTTTTTCTATTTACCTTCATTTCTCCTGATTACCTTTCTCTGGAAGTTGCCAGGAGGGTTACTGTCTTATATCACTGACACTGCTAAACCTGCTTGAATACATTTATCATCCTTCCCACAAACTCACAGTCTAGGGTGTCCTTTGGGGAGGGATGTGGACAGGATGGGCAGGGCAAGACTTTTGTGACTCACTTTTCCTTTCTCTCATGCCTGACAATCTAGAGCCGGCAGCCAGGATAAGATGACCACACGACCAGAATTTCTCAGACGCCTGGTTTCATGTGTTAACCTCACTGTCAAACCTTGTGTCTCCATCTCAGGGCTCATGCCATGTTCTGAGTAGTGATCAGTAACGTGAATTTCTACCAAGGCTGTTGCAAAGCAGCTCAGTGGATGTCCTGCCCTGTGCAGACCTTTCAATCATCACTGATCATTGTTGCAGGAAGAAGTGGCTGTTTCTCAGCACAAGGTCGCACAAATATCCGTGAATGGTCAACGTCCAGGGTCAGTTCAAACCAGCTCTCTGTCATTGAGCTGAACACACTCCATCTCTGGACCTTGACCCCCACTTTGAAGGCTGCATGAATGTAGCTCTCAGGGCCTCATCAGCCCCAAGGGCTGAAGATGGTTTGGGTTAAGCTCAGGCAGGCTCCCACGTTGACTTTTATATGAGATGAGATGAGGACAAGGAATAGCTCATCTATATAGCTGAAGGTTGGCCTCATCCACCAGCCCACCTACCCAATCCTAAAAATGTGCCAGCTTCTCCATCAGAAAAAAAAAAAAAACCTAGGAAGGTGAAAAGAAGATTTATAATTCCTTGTAATTCTCTTTGAGGGCTTTGCAGCATGGATTTTCTGTGCAATTACCTACAGGGAACACAAGAGATTAGAAATGCAGGGAGTGTTCTGGGTGTTGTGCCAAAGTCCTTCCATGTGAGTGATGAGGTTTAGAAAGGAAAAGAGTTTAGTTCCCATTCACCCAGGGCCTGTTGGGTGCCTAGCACTATGTCCCAAATTGATTTTAAATATGCAAACATTGTCCATGCCTAGCTTAATCAGCTTGGGCTGTATCACAAGATACTATAGGCTGGGTGGCTTAAACAGCAAACACTCATTGTTCATAGCTCTGGAGGCTGCAAGACTGAGATCAGGGTACCAGCAGACAGGTTTTGGTGAGGGCTCCCTTCCTGGTTTGCAGACAGCATCCCTCTTCTTGTGTCTTCAGAGGGTGGATAGACAAAGCTCTAGTTTTTTCATCTTCTTAAAAGGGCACTAATCCCATCAGGTACACTCCATTCATGAAGCCATCTAACCCTAATCTCTCCCAAAGACCCCACTCCCAAATACCATCACATTGGGGATTAGGGCTTCCCTGGTGGCTCAGTGATAAAGAATCCACCTGTGATGCAGGAGAAGCAGGTTCAATCCCTGGGTGGGAAGCATCCCCTGGAAAAGGAAATGGCAACTCACTCCAACATTCTTGCCTGGGAAATTTCACGGACAGAGGAGCCTGGCAAGCTACAGTCCATGGGATCCCAAGTGTCAGACATGACTTTGTGACTAAACCACCCACCATAGGAATTTGGGGGAGACCGAAGCATTCAGCCCATAGCAATGCCCTTAAGGCCATTACAATTTACTTCAAAACACTGAAAAATGGCATGGTCCTCAGATTCCTGTTTTTTTCAAATATATGATGATTTATTCACTCACAGTCAGGAGTTTCTGTGACTCTGGGAACCACACTCCAGGAAGAGATGGAAGGGAATGACCAGGTCATAGAATTCCAAGTATGGTCCATGGGAAGGTAGCTGTCACTCTGGTTTATGAGATACATGAGGGAAGAGAAGGGGTGGGTAGGCAGGAATGAGACATGATTCCTTGATCAGGGTCACACAGTTAACTGGTCAGAGCAGAGCCCAGGAAAGGTCTCTGCCCAGGGCTCAAGCAAACCCTCCACAACCCACTCCCCACCACCCACTGCCCCACCACCCACTGGCTCTAGGGCAGGGATCAGGAACTTGGAGTTGAGAGCCAGTTTTCTCAGCTGTATAATGACTCAGGGGTTTTGTCCAGGTTATCTCAATCCCGCTTTGTAAACTGCAGAACACTAGGTATACATAGCCCTTATATTTAAAAAAGACAAACTAAATCCTCATTATTGATATACATCTCTGAGATTTTAAATTACACATATTAGCAACAGTAACAGGATTAAACCCATAGAATCCCAGAGCTAGAAGGGTTCTCCCATGCAGGCTTCCTTATCAAGTGTTGGCATCCCCTGGTCCCTATCTGTGCCGAGTGGTATTAATTGCATTACCAACGGTGAACACATTCAATTTCAGAATCCTCCCAGAAAGGTGAGCTACCCAAGGAGGAATTTTCACATCTATACCCCAACTAGTCCAGAACTCGATGGCTCAAGCTCCAGGCCTGTAGGACCCGTGGTTGGGGAGGGACAGGCCGTCACCCTGAAACACAGAGCTCTAGAGACCAAGGGGAGACCTGAGCTGCTGGAGCTCGAAGTGGGGCTCCAGCTGAAGTCTCCTGGATGTTCACCTTCCTCCTTTCAAGCCGGTCCTGTTCTACTTGGATCTGAGAAGAAAAGGAAGAGGGGAGGGACAGAGGGCAACTAACACCCTCTGTGACCCCAGATGTATACCTCATTCTAGCTTTTACCATCAAAGGATCACAGGAGGTTCCAGACATCCCTGCTATAGAGCCTAGGCTGGCCATGAGACACCACCCAGCACCCAGCATCCATTATTCATCCTCATCTTGGCAATCCCGTCATTTTTACCTGCCCAACCTTTCTCCCAGGGCTGGTACAACAACCCTACAACTCTGTATCTCTGACCCCAAGTTTCCACAGCACCAGGCATACTAGTGTGTGAGTTCATCCTGTGTAACGATAAGATTTCTGCCATATTAAAACCAAAGTCCTGGACTTCCCTGGTGGCTCAGTGGTAAAGAATCCACCTACCAGTGCAGGAGACTTGAGTTTGATCCCTGATCCAGGAAGATCCCAGAGGCCACGGAGCCATGAAGCCTGTCCACCATGACTAAGGAGCCTGTGGTCTAGGGGCCAGGAGCTACAGTTACTGAGCCCATGTGTTGTAGCTACTGAACTCCATGAGCCTGGAGCCTATGCCCCACAACAAGAGAAGCCACCACAATGAGAAGCCTGCGCACCGCAACTAGGGAAAGCCTGCAGCCAACAATGAAGACCCAGTGCAGCCAAAAGTACAAATTTTTTTAAAAACTAAAATACGCATAGGAAGCTTCTCCCACCAGACTACAGGAACCAAAAGCAAGGCTCTCTGCCCAGGGGGGCAGACTGCTGTCAGCAACTGAGGCAGAGAGTGGGGTGCTAGGGTGTAGCACCAGGGGCCAGTTCACAGAAGCCTCCCTCCCCTACCTGCCTCTAAAACCCAGCTTCTCTCCACTGCAGACCACGATCTTTTGAGTTCACATCGCTGAGTCCCAGTGGTAACATACAAAACACCATGATTAAAAGGCTTTCAAGGAGTGCGCTGGAGCAACCAGACACCTCGGGCCAAAACAAAACTTCCAAGTTCTGCTAAAGGTTACAGCCAAGGTTGAGGGGCTCCTGCCACTTGAAAGTGTTGGCTTCAATATTGATGGTAAATGGAAAAACCTCTAGGTCACAGCTGAGATTCAAGACAAGGAGACTCGGGGCAGGGATGGGAGCAAAAGCATCAGGTTAGGTAAGAATCTGTGCCAGGTGTGAGAAGTTCAGGCAAAGGGCCCCACTCAGACTACTATTTCAAAAGCAATTACAAACAGAACTCAAGATGTTTTAAATGTGTGGGTGGGTTTCCTCTCCCTCCTAGCACACAACTGCATCCCTGGGCAGCTGTTCTTGTTCCTATAACAAATCCAGAAGACCAAAAGTGGGTTCAAAAGAATATATAAAATCACATTCTCCCAGCCCCAGAGAACTCAAATCATTCTCATTCTTGCAAAAGCACCAAGAGACACCCCCTCTCACTTACAGGAAAGAAAACTGAAGCTAAGTGTTTAAGGAGCTTTTCCAGATTTGCATAGGACCTCATCACCAGGCCAAAACAGGTGTTCTAACAGGAAGCTCCTACCTGGAACTTCTCTGTGCCCCCTCTTAGTTAACACCAAACATCACATATTCAAAGGAGAAATTAGAAGTGAGGCTGAAAAACAAAGCAACAGAAACAATGACCAAGAGCGGGACATAAAAATAAAGAAGCACACTTGTGGCTGATTCATGTCAATGTATGGCAAAATGAGTACAGTATTGTAAAGCAAAACAAACTAAAAAATAAAAATTAAAAAAAAATAAAGAAGCAAGACTTCCCTGGTGGTACAGTGGATAAGAATCCTGCCAATGCAGGGGACATGGCTTCAGTCCCTGGTCTGGGAAGATCCCACATGCCAAGGAGCAATTAAGCCCGTGTGCCACAACCACTGAGTCCACACTCTACAGCCCACGAGCCACAACTACTGAGCCTGCAAGCTGCAACTACGGAAGCCCGAATGCCTGGAGCCCACACTCCACAAGAAAAGCCACCGCAGTGAGAAACCTGTGCACTGCAACGAAAAGCAGCCCCCAGCTGTTCCAACTAGGGAAAGCCTAAGCAGCAGGAAAGACCCAGTGCAATAAAAATCTATATAAATAAATAAGTTTTTTACAAAGAAATATCTTCTGTTTAAAAAAAAAAAAAGGAAGGTTGTGCAAAAGCTTGCAAGATTAACCAACTCTCAAGCATGGCCAGCTGGCCAGAGGACTTACTTTGCAGGCCCACAAGGTCTTCACTGACTCTGGTGTGACCTGTAGGGGAGCAGCTGGAATCCACACACTGTCTAGTGGTAGAGAAGTGGGGAGTAGGAAGAAAAGAAGGGTTCAGCCAGAAGCAAGTGAAAGCCCATGGGGGCCTGAGTGCAGTCCCTTCTGCAGGCTGGCCCTTGACCCCGCATCCCCATCCAGGGAGGAGGAGGGCACTGCAGGGGCCGTGCACCTGGAGATCCAGGGACACTTGGGCCACNGAGTAGGAAGAAAAGAAGGGTTCAGCCAGAAGCAAGTGAAAGCCCATGGGGGCCTGAGTGCAGTCCCTTCTGCAGGCTGGCCCTTGACCCTGCATCCCCATCCAGGGAGGAGGAGGGCACTGCAGGGGCCGTGCACCTGGAGATCCAGGGACACTTGGGCCACCTGTCATGGGCATAAATCACCATAAACCTAGCAATGCAGGGGAAGAGAGNTGAAAATAAAGTTATGGGGGTTTTTGCACAAGCTTGTTCCCTTCCGCCCCCCCCCCCCATCGACTCTCTCTTTCTCTTTCTCCCTCTCCCTCCCTCTCCTTTTCAGGCTGATCCCTTGGAACACAGAGGCTCTCTGTGTCTACTTATTTGCCCGGGCTTCTAAGACCCACGCGAGAGGGAGCCCAAGGCCAGGCACCCTCCGCTATTCAAGCGGGCGCCTGTGGCCTAATGTAGACGGTACAAGTTTCTTGTCTTGAGACTTTATTAGCTTTCCGTGTAAATCAAGGAATATCAGTCTCTTTCTCCTCTATTTTTTCACCACATTATTCTTCCCTAATCTCTCTTAAAATTTCTAAATAAATAAATCTCTCCTCGCTGACTCCATCCCCGCTTTGAATTCCCTGGATCCACCGGGGCTGGACCCTGGCACCTGGTGACACGGGGCATATGGGCAAAGTGGAGACCATGCTGTCTAAGGAGAACCAAGTCAGTGTACTGACTGTGTACCAAGGCTGTGGCTTTAGTGTTGACCCAGGAAAGTGGGGTCTGTCAAACCAGACAATACACTTGAAGTAAACCAAAGCAGTGCAAAAATATTTTAATAGCTTCTGGAGCTGGCCACCACAGCTCAGGCCATGTGAGGGGTCCAAGGTATTGATGTGGTCTCAGAGGCCTGTGGGGAGTAGGGCCTGGGCAACCAGGATACTCTGAGATTTTTGGAGGCAAAGCAGTCACTACCTTTTAAGGACTTTTTTGGGTGGCACCAGCGGTCCTAGCCCCTCGCTGAGGACTCAGTCCTTGGTGTGGTCTCAGAGATGGATATCATAGAGGAATTGTGGGGTNAAAATATTTTAATAGCTTCTGGAGCAGGCCACCACAGCTCAGGCCATGTGAGGGGTCCAAGGTATCGGTGCGGTCTCAGGGGCCTGCAGAGAGTAGGGCCTGGGCAACCAGAATGCTCTGAGATTTTTGGAGACAAAGCAGTCACTACCTTTTAAGGACTTTTGTGGGTGGCACCAGCGGTCCTGGCCCCTCGCTGAGGACTCAGTCCTTGGTGTGGTCTCAGAGATGGACATCACAGAGGAACTGTGGGGCCCAACTCACAGGATTGACAGATCAAACACTAGATGTCAAATTTGAATTTGAGATAAGCAACAAAGGATGATATAGACCATACTTATAAGATTATTTGATGCTCATCTAAAATTCAAATAGAACTGAGCATCCTGCATTTTTATTTGCTAACTTTGGTGACCTGAGGTCCTAGCGCACAGAGAATGTGGAGTCAGCACCAGAGGCCCTGCCAAGCTGGAGTCCCCAGTGTGGCCATGGTGATGTGGGCAAAGTGCCAGGCAAGGCACCTCCCTAGTGGTCCAGTGGTTAAGACTTTGTCTTCCAGTGCAAGGGTGTGAGCTCAGTGCCTGGTCAAAGGAGTTAAGATCCCACACGCCTTGCATCCAAAAAACCCAAACATAAACCACAAACAATATTGTAATACATTCAATAAAGACTTTTAAAATGGCCCACATTAAAAAAAAATCTTAAAAAAAGAAGTCCCAAGGCCACCCAGGGACACTCTTCTGCAGCCCTGCTTGAACGAGGCACAGGTAGGATTTACACTGTCTAGTAGCCGAATTTTTAAAAGTATAAAGAAATAGGGGAAATTAATTTTAATATGTTTTATTTAGCCCAGTATATCCAAAATGTTGTTCTGTCAGCACGTAATCAATAAACCAGTATTAATGAGATGTTTTACATTCTCTTTTTAGGACTAGGGCTGTGAAGCCTGGTGTGCAAATTAACAGCCCTTGTCAATCTGAACAGTGAATTTTCAATGGCTTCAGGGTCTGGCAGAACAGACCCAGATCCCTTGCTGAGAGTCCTAGGCATTGGTGTGGTTCTGTGATGTGAGAGAGGTAGGGTGACTAAGGGATCAGGCAACCAGTCAATTCTAAGAACCAAGGCAGTTTGGGGATCGCTTTTGTACAACAAAAGCCCAGGAGACTTTAGTTGAAGACCCAGCCCATTGCCAAGAGTCTGATGCTTTGGGGTAACTCCAGGGATGTGGGGGATGAGAAGTGCCAAAGCAAAGCCTGTGTGCATGCTAAGTTGCTTCCATTGTGTCTGACTCTTTGTGACACTATGGTCTGTAGCCCGTCAGGCTCCTCTGTCCATGGGATTCTCCAGGCAAGAATATTGGAGTGGGTTGCCAAGCCCTCTTCCAGGGGACTTTCCCAACTCAAGGGGATCAAACCCACTTCTCTTACGCTGGCAAGTGTGTTCTTTATCACTAGCACCAACTGGGAAGCCCCCAAGGCAAGCTTAGTTCCTCTCTAATGGTTTAGGAACTAGCACTACAGGCCCAGGTCCCCTGCCAAGGGTCTGAGATGGTGGAGTGGGGAACAGGGCTGGGCACTCAAATAATATCTGTGAGAAAAGCCAAATAATACAGTAATTATCCTCTAATGACTGCAGTGGCTGCCCCAGAAATTAGGCCCTGGGCCACAGAGCTGAGGCCTTGGGGAGTCATGATGCTAAGGGTCAGAGGGTGGGAGAGGTGGTAACCAGCCAACTTATATGATCTGGAAAGAACCAGGACACATGTGAGTTCTGAAGGGTCTTAGATAGTAATATTGTCCACGTGACATAAAGAAAAAGGAAAGGTGGGCAGCAATTCACTCTAAGAAGTAAATCCAAGGTGATGTGGCCTGGAGTGTGGGGCTGGGCAGCTGCTATGGTCAGTTTCACTCTTTGCCCAGTGACACCCCAAGCTCCACCCACCAGAGCCACCAGGCCCCCTCCTGCCTGGATCTGTGCTTCTTGTCCTGAGAGGGGCGGATGGCAGCTGGGCACTGAGCGTGCTATTGGCACGATGGCCCTCCTCCAAGCAGACAGGCCAGGGTGAAATGATCTCTCTTTCTTTTCCCTTGTTATGTAGATTCCTATAAATTTTCCTCTACTTTGCCTCTGGCCCTCAAGGCCTAAAATGTTTGCCAAGTCCTGCTCTATTCAATTACTTTCCGGGGTCAGGAGTTTTCTGGATGTCAAGGTCCCTGCCAGGGACCCAGGCTCCAGGGCAGCTCCTGAGATATAAGAGGACGAGGCCAGACAGCCAGCACACCAAGAGGAACCAAGACAGCTGTGCCGACCTGGCAGTAGGTGTCAGCTTTCCTGCCAAGATTTGATCCACCGGATGTGGGGTGGGGTGGCACAGGGCATGGTCTCAGCCCCAGGCAACAATGTAGCTCCCGATGATGGTGCCACTGAAGGGTGAGTGAAGACCCTTCCTGAGACAGCCTCCCTCTCCTGGCTGTTTCCAGAGGTGAGTGGAGTAAAGCAGACAGAAATATTTCATTCTCTGGTCATGGTAAAAAATGAATGTATAAGAAGCCCCCACTGACCATAACCACATAGGTGTGGATTCACATTGTGGCCCGTGTTTTGTTAGTCTGCAAAGCCAGTGAGTGGAGGATAGCAGAGTGGCCCCTGCTCTTGTCACATCGTCCTGAGATAGAAGGAAGCCATGGGTGTGTGTTCTAAACTAGGGGCTTGGGACACACCCATGGCTTAGAACTAGGGCTCCTTGGAAGGAAGGCTATGACAAACCTAGACAGCATATTAAAAAGCAGAGACATCACTGTGCCAACAAAGGTATGTAGAGTCAAAGCTATTGTTTTCCCAGTAGTCATGTATGGATATGAGAACTGGTCCATAAAGAAGGCTGAGCACCAAAGAAATAATGCTTTCAAACTGTGGTGCTGTAGAAGACTCTTGAGGGTCCCTTGGACTGCAAGGACGTCAAATCAGTCTGTCCTAAAGGAAATCAACCCTAAATATTCATTGGAAGGATTGTTGTTGAAGCTGAAGCTCTAGTACTTTGTCCACCAGATGCAAAGAGCCAGCTCACTGGAAAAGACCCCGATGCTGGGAAAGATTGAAGGCAAGAGAAGGTGGCAGCAGAGGATGAGATGGTTGGACAGCATAACGGACTCAATGGACATGAATTTGAGCAAACTCCAGAAGATAGTGCAGGAATCCGGTGCACTGTAGTCCATAGGGTTACAAAGAGTGAGAGACAACTTAGCGATTGAACGACAATACAGTTGATTAACAATGTGTTAGTTTCAGGTGTACAAAAAAGAGATTCAGTTTTATATATATACATCTATTTCTGCTTTATTGACTATGCCAAAGCCTTTGACTGTGTGGAACACAATAAACTGTGGGAAATTCTGAGAGAGATGGGAATACCAGACCACCTGACCTGCCTCTTGAGAAATCTGTATGCAGGTCAGGAAGCAACAGTTAGAACTGGACATGGAACAACAGACTGGTTCCATATAGGAAAAGCAGTGCGTCAAGGCTGTATATTGTCACCCTGCTTATTTAACTTACATGCAGAGTACATCATGAGAAAAGCTGGACTGGAAGAAACACAAGCTGGAATCAAGATTGCTGGGAGAAATATCAATGACCTCAGATATGCAGATGACACCACCCTTATGGCAGAAAGTGAAGAGGAACTAAAAAGCCTCTTGATGAAAGTGAAAGAGGAGAGTGAAAAAGTTGGCTTAAAGCTCAACATTCAGAAAACGAAGATCATGGCATCTGGTCCCATCACTTCATGGGAAATAGATGGGGAAACAGTGGAAACAGTGTCAGACTTTATTTT
>SJYA01002803.1:560398-572252 GCA_006410615.1 Neotragus moschatus | reverse complement strand
TCTAGTCAAGGCTATGGTTTTTCCAGTAGTCATGTATGGATGCGAGAGTTGGACTGTGAAGAAGGCTGAGTGCCAGAGAATTGATGCTTTTGAACTGTGGTGTTGGAGAAGACTCTTGAGAGTCCCTTGGACTGCAAGGAGATCCAACCAGTCCATTCTGAAGGAGATCGGCCCTGGGATTTCTTTGGAAGGAATGATGCTAAAGCTGAAACTCCAGTACTTTGGCCACCTCATGCGAAGAGTTGACTCATTGGAAAAGACTCTGATGCTGGGAGGCACTGGGGGCAGGAGGAGAAGGGGACGACAGAGGATGAGATGGCTGGATGGCATCACTGACTCGATGGACGTGAGTCTGAGTGAACTCCGGGAATTGGTGATGGACAGGGAGGCCTGGCGTGCTGCAATTCATGGGGTCGCAAAGAGTTGGACACGACTGAGTGACTGAACTGAACTGATATATATGTATATGTATTTCAAATTGTTTTTCCAATTAAGCTGTTACAGAATATTGAGCAGGGTTTCCTGTGTTATACAGTAGGTCCTTGGTTATCCATTTTAAATATAGCGCTGTGTACATATATACAACAGAATATCACTCAGCTATTAAAAAGAATGAAATAATGCCATTTGCAGCAGCAAGGATGGATCTAAGATTGTCAGACTGAGTGAAGTTAGTCAGACAAAGAAGGAGAAATACTGTTTAGGATTGACAGGAGTCCTTTTGCTTAATGCTTGCTAGTCATACCTACTCTCTTACCCTTGACCTTGGAAATATTTATCAGAGAGATGGCCTAGGTCCGCTAGTGGAAAATGAGGCCAAAATGTCATGGATTCATCTATCGCTACTGAGTAGAGCTGGAAGCCAAAGAAGAGGAAATAGAAATTAATTACACTAAATAGATATACTTCTTTAATTACTGCAAAATCTGGTACCTCTATGTGCATCTCCAGGCTTGGCATAAAATATCCAACCATGTCAGGCTTTTGTAGACAAATCATTTTGTGCATTTGAACTCCTTTGGAGCACTTTTGGCACCAAGCCGAGTGCCTCAAACAACTATGAAATTCTCACAACTGATGATCACAATTACCCTTTTTCTTTTTTTAAACATGAAATCTTTGGAATGCAACATCTGCTTGTCGTATAAGACCTTCTTCATGTCTGGGTTCCCACTGCTTTTTTTTTTAGGACTATTCCCTCATCAATTTGGAAGTTGTGCACTCTCTAAGAATCTGTTCATGGTTGTCACATGTGCTCCATCGAAGTTTCTTTGTGATTTATTGTCCAAGTTTACAAGGTTTACTTTTATTAAAGCTCTCAGAGATAGCATGAGTTCTTTCTGAGTGTGAAAACTTTCTATCCAGACTGATCGCTGAATATTTGACATTCACGCATGTGAAGAGGTACTGCTGTGCAATCTGCATTTGACAGCCATTATAAGAGGTGCCTAAGATGTTCTTGGAGAAGGCAATGGCATCCCACTCCAGTACTCTTGCCTGGAAAACTCCATGGACGGAGGAGCCTGGAAGGCTGAAGTCCATGGGGTCATTGAGGGTTGGACATGACTGAGTGACTTCACTTTCACTTTTCATTTTCATGCATTGGAGAAGGAAATGGCAACCCACTCCAGTGTTCTTGCCTGGAGAATCCCAGGGATGGAGGAGCCTGGTGGGCTGCCGTCTATGGGGTCGCACAGAGTCGGACACCACTGAAGCGACTTAGCAGCAGCAGCAGCAAGATGTTCTTGGTCCGCAGCTTCCTATATTGTGATTCTCTGGCTTTCCTTTCTGGGTTAAATCACAGAATGGTCTTGTTATTGTTGTTCAGTCACTCAATCATGTCTGATGCTTTGCAGCCCCATGGAGTGCAGCACACTAGGCTTCCATGTCCTTCTCTGTCTCCTGGAGTTTGCTCAGACCTATGTCCGTTGAGTCGATGATGCCATCCAGCCATCTCGTCCTCGGTTGACCTCTTCTCCTCCTGCCTTCAATCTTTCCCAGCATCGCATCAGGTGGCCAAAATATTGGAGCTTCACCTTCAGCATCAGTCCTTCCAATGAATATTCAGGGTTGATTTGCTTTAGAAGACTGGTTTGAATGGTCTGGCTGTAGCAAAATGAACAGCAAATCTCCCACAACAACACTTTCCTCCAAGGAGTGATCTGCCCTGGTTGTTGGTTAATAAAATGCCTTTTCTTTTATTAAGACAGTTTTTCTCCAGTACAGATTAATACATCCATTTCCCTTGTGTCTCAAATATTTAACTTCAGATATCTCAAGATAATAATTCATTAAGCTTTGGAACGGATAGCCAAGCAATAGAAGACAGTCTAAGCATTTTTCAAAACCGTGATATAAAGTTCCTATGCCATCAATGTAGGGAATGTAATAATGTAATGATTCAGCTAATGATTTAGTATTCACTGTAAGGATTTTTCAGGCCAGGTAGAATGTGAACACTCTGGAGCATTAGTTAATGTGAGAGGTGAGTGTGAAGCACAGGCCAAGTAGCTCACATGTTGGTGCCTTTAAGCTCCATACAAACACATATTCATACGTCTAAGTCTTACAGCTACACTTGGCAGTAAATCACCTACAGGCACATCAAACACAATGGCTAAGGAAACAGTATATAGAGAAATTGTGTAGTGTTATTGATGCTTTCTCGCCAAGGTCTACTCAGGAAAATAGACTCAGCAGCAGTTTGTTAAAGACTTGGTTAGCAGTTACTAGGGAGTTTCAAGAGACTATAGTGAGGCTGGTTCTGGGAACATGGAAAGAACTGGAACCAAGGACTCCCAGCTGGGGCGAACAACAGTGGCTGGAACGACAGTCATATCAATCAGACTCAAAATATTGAACTAGCCCCTGGCACAGTCTCAGCCTTTTGGTCACCTTCTAGTGCCCCCTAGTGGCAGAACCTAAAAGGCGCTAGCTGGCTACTTTGCAGTGTACCAGCCCAGCAAAGTGTAGGAAGGTTGGTCAAGAAGTTAGAACAAGAGCTTAATAACCCAAACAAGATGTATCCGCATCTTATGCACGCCTAAATGCAGGAGAGAGAAGTGAAGTAGTAGGTTAGGTTTACTGTGTTCAGCTTATTACCATGACTTCTCCTAGAAGCTCTCTTAAATTTAGGAATTAAATTTGTTTTGCCCACTCTATGTTCCAATGTAAGATTTTTTTTTTTTTTTATCATCCCTTCAGTCACATACCAAAAGTCTTACTACAAATTGAAACTTACTGAGCTTTAAACCAATACAGTAAAATAATTATTCTGGGGTTACAGAAAAAAATTCTCAGACAAGGCTCATTCTAACCTTCTACAGAAAGCCTAACCCTGCTCTTTTGGGGAGGTAGTTACACATTTGGAAATGACAACTACCAAGACCCAAGTGCTGACAGGAAGCCAAATTGCCCTTTAGAATTATCTTTTCTGTCGCCTCCCAGTACTTTACCACTTATCTAAAAGAAGACGAAATAATAGGCTCTTTTGTTTCCAGTACCTATAATGTGCATTTCCAGGTTTGTTTTGGAGTACAGCTGTGAAATCTTTCAGCGCTGACATAATTCTCTTCCCACCCAATTGTGAAATGCTCTTTGAGCAATGTAATTGTCCCCCACTGCAATTCTTACAGCCGCGTGTCAGCATGTCAATCACTGATTCTTCTCCCAGTTCTGATTGTTCCCTGCTGTGTTAACACCCAGAACGAGTCCTTCCAGCTGCTGAAAGATGTCAGCATACTTATATGAACCGCTTCATACTTGCTAGGGAAAATTCCTGAAGACCAGTATAGACCAGCATAGACCAGATATGTCTGGGCTTGCATTTAAATTGTCTTTGGGATCAGTAACAGCGTTAAGCTTTGCAATTGACATATGTGAATACAGAGTGTCATTTTATCTTTACTAGGCTTTGATCATATCCATTCCTGAGAGTAGAGCAATCATATCACTCAAAATCACTTCTCAAAATGAGAAACTATTTTATAGTAGCGCTCTCTAAGAGATCCAAAGCGATCTTTTATTGCAACGTTTCTGGCTAGAGAGTCATCGAACTTTTTTAATATTTCAGATTTCTCTGTCTTGACTTTATATGCCCATTTCTCTAAGATTCCTAAAAGTGAAAAGTGAAAGTGTTAGTCACGCATTCATGTCCAACTCTTTGTGACCCCATGGACTGTAGCCCACCAGACTCTTCTTTCCATGGAATTCTCCAGGCAAGAATATTGAAATGAGTAGCCATTTCCTTCCCTCCAGGAGATCTTCCCCACCCAGGGATCAAATCCAAATCTCGCACACTGCAGATAGATTATTTACCGTCTGAGCCACCAGGGAACCCCCAGATACCCATAATCTGAGTATAACACATTTTTCCTTCACTGACAAGGAGTTTCTTCAAGAATCTTGACTGGAATTGTTAAGCCTCCAGTCAAGGGGGCTTCAGGATGAAGGGGACGTAAGTAAGCCCTGGCTGATTCATGCTGATGTATGGCCAAAACCATCACAATATTGTAAAGTAATTGTCCTCCAATTAAAATAAGTTAATTAATTAAAAATAACTGTGAACTGAATCATGTCCCCCCAAAATAATTCTTTTTTNGGTTATTGGTATTTCTCCCGGCAATCTTGATTCCAGCTTGTGCTTCTTCCAGCCCAGCGTTTCTCATGATGTACTCTGCATAGAAGTTAAATAAGCAGGGTGACAATATACAGCCTTGGCATACTCCTTTCCCAATTTGGAACCAGTCTGTTGTTCCATGTCCAGTTCTCACTGTTATAATACCTAATACAACATACATGCTAAGTAAATAGTTGGTGTGTGGCAAATTCAAGTGTTGCTTTTTGGAACGCTTTGTGGAAATTTTTTCTTTTCTAATATTTTTGACTTGAGGATGAAGAACCATGGAATATAGAGTGCCAACTGCACTCAGTAACAAAAAGGAGCAAGCTATCATACACTTGAGAAATTAAATAGATCTCAAGGGAATGATAATAAGTGAAGAAAAGTCAATTTCAAAAGATTTCACACTGTAAAATTATTAATAATATTCTAAAATATTCTTGAAACAACAAAATTATAGCGCCCCCTAGAGGTTAGGAAAGGGGGTGAGAGAGCCGGTGCAGTTATAAAGAAGTGCCACAAAGCAGTCTTGTGGTGATGGAATAGTTCTGTATCTTGACTGTGATGATGGTTCCATGAAGCTGTACATGTAACAAAGTTGCATAAAACTATACATGTGCATAAATGAACACGTGTAAAACTATACAAAATGTGAATAAGCTCTGTGGACTGTCCCAATGTCAATTTCTGGGTTTGATGGTGTGGAATGGTTATATAAGATGTGACCACTGAGGGAGGTTACCACTGAAGATAAATTAGGAGTTTGGGATTAATTTATACACACTCCTATATATAAAATAGATAACAAGGACCTACTGTATAGCACAGGGAACTACACTCAATATTCTGTAATAACCTATATTGGAAAAGAATGTGAAAAGGAAGATATATGCATGCATGCATGCTCAGTCGCCTCAGTTGTGTTCTGCTGCTGCTGCTGCTGCTAAGTCGCTTCAGTCGTGTCCGACTCTGTGCGACCCCATAGACGGCAGCCCACCAGGCTCCCCTGTCCCTGGGATTCTCCAGGCAAGAACGCTGGAGGGGGTTGCCATTTCCTTCTCCAATGCATGAAAGTGAAACGTGAAAGTGAAGTCACTCAGTCGTGTCTGACTCTTAGCGATCCCACGGACTGCAGCCCGCCAGGCTCCTCCGTCCGTGGGATTCTCCAGGCAAGAATACTGGAGTAGGGTGCCATTGCCTTCTTCAGGGAATCTTCCTGAGCCAGGGACTGAACCTTCATCCGCTGCATTGCAGGTGGATTCTTCACCACTAAGCCGCTGGAGAAGCCCGGATACCCGTATATGTATAACTAAATCACTTTGTTGTATGCCTGAAACTAACACAAGACTGTAAATCAACTATACAAATATAAAATAAAAAAATTTTTCTAATGTAAAACAAAAAAAGATTTCCCATTGAGGGAGAATAGGTGCGTGAAACATCTCTGCATGTTTGCTGTAACTTCCTGTAAATCAATAGTCATTTCAGAATAAAAAGTTTAGAGAATTAAATCTCCCACCAGCCATGCATGCATGATTCTGTTTCTCCACATCCTCTCCAGCATTTGGTGCTGTCATTACTTTTTATTGTAGCCATTCCAATAGGTTCAGTTCTTCTCTTGCTTTTGTAGGAATAAATTTCAATATTTTTCTGTTTACAAGCCTTATTTTAAATCATTGCTTTTTTCCATAAAATCTGAAATATTTTGGGACCATATTGAATGCTTTGATTAATGTTTCCCAACTGATTTTTTTTCCGGTGTTTTCAAGTTTGACATATTTTTTATTAACCAACGTGATGGACGGAGGAGCCTGGTAGGCTGCGGTCCAACTGATTTTTAAAATAACCAAAATGTAGAGAGTTTGATTACAAAAAATTCACTGCCACCATAGGACACTCAGATTGATCTACAGAGTGCTCTTCAAAGGTATACACTTTTTTTAAAAAGTCAGTTGACAGGGCAACAAGGAGAAAGGTATATTGCCATGCTGAAATATTTTATTATGTGCTACCAAAGCTTCACGACAAATTTTAATTCAGTGAACTCGGTCAAGTGACCATAAATTAAAAATTGTGAAAATCACAATGTCTGTGTCCAATGTCACATCTTGTTTGGAAGCTGAGTGTACCCAGATCATGACGCCTAATAGAGGAAGATTAAGATTTATTTCTGGTCCTCCAAATCAGTGGTTGTTTCTGAATCCACATCATATACTAAAGACCACTGAGATGACCTCAAAAGTTATCATTAAAGAAATAGACTAGCATTATCAGACAAAAATGTCTCAAGATGCCAGCCTTCAGAAAATGTCAGTACTCGCAACTGAAGAGCCATGTTGACCTAATGAAAGACCCTGCATTTGTGTGTTTACAAGGTAAACGGGTTCTGCTTACAATGATTAAGAGAAGGAAGGTGACCTAGCATCTTCATCACCTCTGCATATAGTTGGTAAAACTGGACCATTTGAAAATTTGGAACATTGTCTACCTGGTAAACTGACTATGGCAGCTGGGCTCGCTTCCAAAATCTCATTAGGGAGGTTGATGAGGGAACATGATGTATTCATGAGGCTGATGCAAAATCCATCTTTTCAACTAAGAAGGCTAAATTTGCCACAGTAGCACCAGTGTCTCCAGCTTCCACATAGATGACTGAAGCAGTTAAGGACTGTTCTTGGGAAAGTTTTGGAGAAACCGTAAGGTATCTGTCAACAGAGAACAGCTTCAGGAAGATGACGTTCCTTAGTAACTTAAAATGTCACAAACCTAGAAGCCACTACAGTGGAGGTGGGAGAACCATGTTTATCACTTTGAAGATGATACTAGTATCAGCTGCTGATCCCGCTGGCTGCTCAGTCGCTCAGTCATGTCTGACTCTGCCGCTGGCAGGCTCCTCCATCCATGGGGTTTTTCAGGCACAAATACTGGAGTGGGTTACCATTTCCTACTGCAGGGAATCTTCCCAAACCAGGGATTGGACCTGTGTCTCTTGTGTCTCCTGCCCTGACAGGTGGATCCTTTACTACTGCACCTCTTGGGTCCTGGAACCTCCCAGAAAACCACCTTCTAAAAACATCAAGTGGCCTGAGGTTGGAAGCATATGTGAGCCTGCTGGAGGATGCCTTTTCTTAGAGAATAAGGCAGGTAAAAACTCCAGATGGATTCAAGTGTGGTGCCAGGGAAGTCCCTGCTATCAAAATTCAAAACTACAAAGAGCAACAGATTTAAACAAACAAGATGAAGACTGGGCGCTCACCCTTAGTTCTCAAATACTTCAAAGATGGAGAATTATCTCAAGTAATATTGAAGCCAAGGTCATAGGATACCTTTGGCTGGAATAGTTTGTGCTGTGCCAACAAGATCATAATTCATTTTCATAATTAGTATTTCTTCTGTGAATAAATATTTGTCTGGCCTTCCCAACTTAGGCAGTGCTTAGTACAACTAGTCCTTTATCTAGTTCTGTTGGAGACACATTGCTTTCTGAATCACCAACAAGCGCTAATTTCCGCCTTAAACCTACCCTTGAGCCATCTTCCCCTCCCTCAGTTTAAGTTGTTCAATAGTCTCCAATGACCACTAATGCAGAATCTGACATTTTCCTGGAAGTGGAACCCTGCATTTCCATACCTGGAAGCAACCTCCTTTGGTTTAAGATCTACCAAGTTACAGTAATTTTTATGGTCAGTCCAGAGTTTTTAGTGAACACATCGTTTTTGAGAAAGGGAGAACATGTTTTTTCAGAATCCCTTTCTCTCATCCTCTATGAGTCAGATACTCCCATTTACTTCCACCTGGACGTCTGTCTTGCTAGACCCAGATCACTTGGCTGGGTTCCTTTTCTGAATTCCAGACTGTTTTCTGGTTTTCAGGTTTCTTTTCAGAAATGTTTTCTTCATAGCAAAACTGCAATGAGATATCACCTCACATAGATATCAATGAGATATCTATCACAATGACCACCATTAAAAACTCTACAAACAACAAATGTTGACTAGGACATGGAGGAAAGGGAACCCTCGTACGTTGTTGGTGGGAAAGTAAATTGGTGCAACCATGGTGGAAAACAGTATGGAGATTCTTCAAAAAGCTAAAAAATTAGACCTGCCGTATGATCCAGCAATTCCAGCTCTAGGTATCCATCTGGAAAAAACCAAATCACTGGGTCACAACAACACATACACTCCAACATCCAGAGCAGCATTATTTACAGTTGCCAAGATGTGGAAACAAGCCAAGTGTCCACCAATAGATGACTAGACAAGGAAACTGTGGTATCAACATATATAATCAATGGAAGACGACCAAGCCCTAAACAAAAGAATAATATTTTGCCATTTGCAGCAACAGGCATGTACTTGGAGGGCATTGTACTAAGTGAAATAAGTCAGAGAAGATAAGTACTATATGATAGTGCTTATATATGGAATCTAAAAAACTACACCAAAAAATAAAAAATGCAACAAACCAGCGAACACAGCATGAGAGAAGCAGACTCACAGATACAGAGAACAAACCGTGCCTGTGTGCTTAGACGCTTCAGTTGTGTCCGACTCTTTGAGAACCTATGTACTATAACCTGCCAGGCTTCTCTGTCCATGGGATTCTCCTGGCAAGAATACTGGAGTGGGTTGTCATGCCCTCCTCCAGGGGATCTCCCTGACCCAGAGATCGAATCTGTGCCTTCTGTGGCTCCTGCGTTGTGGGCAGATTCTTAACCGCTGAGCCATCAGGGAAACCCTAGAGAACAAGCTAGTGGTTACTGATTTGGGTGCGGGAGGCAATGTCAGACAGAGGAGTGAGAGGTACGAACGACAGGATGTAAGATAGGCTCAGTGATGCACTGTATAACACAGAGAGTATAGCCAACAGTTTATAATAATTGTAACTGGAATATAAAATCTTCAAAAATCGTATACAAATTTAAAATTTCTAAAGCAAGAAATATTTTCTTCTGTAGAAACCAGTGTCTTCAAGACGGTNACTTCAGGGTCTCTGTTCCAAAGATGGGAGCCATATCTTACATTAATTGTTTCGGTTTGGTCCTTTTGCTCAGTTTTCTATGGACTGCTCCTGAAGATGTGAGAATTCCTAAATGTGTGATGAAATGTACCACCATATGTTAAATTGTATGATAAAGCTGATCGTGGACTTTCTCCAAACCAGAGCATTCTGGGATGCTGGCAACCAGCAAAGACTGATAGGTTGATACCAACACACTTTGTAAGGAAGACAGTTTGGCAATGTACCTCAAAATGACAAATATGCAAAAGCATTTCTACTTCTGAAAATTTATCTTAGATACGTATGTTCCAAAATGATGCAAGCAAGAGGCAGTTTACCACAATTTTGTTATGATGGCAAAAAAATTTAAAACAATGCCACATATAGGGGGCGCTGGTTAAAATGTGGTACGTCCATACAGTGGGATACTATATAGTCATTAAAAAGGGAATTCCTTTAGTCATTCTGAAATCATGAAGACATGTTAAGTAGAGGATAAAAGGTGAGAGCAGTAACGAACCTTTTATTTGTAAATTAATTGTCATTTTATAAAAAGGGGAACATAGAACAGGTTTTATATTTGCTCNGCGCTGGTTAAAATGTGGTACGTCCATACAGTGGGATACTATATAGTCATTAAAAAGGGAATTCCTTTAGTCATTCTGAAATCATGAAGACATGTTAAGTAGAGGATAAAAGGTGAGAGCAGTAACGAACCTTTTATTTGTAAATTAATTGTCATTTTATAAAAAGGGGAACATAGAACAGGTTTTATATTTGCTCCCATCCTTCCATATATATACAAAAGATCCTGTTAATACTAGTGTCCTCTGGGGTGGGAAACTCAAAGTCAGCAAGATTTTCCTCTGTACACTTGTAATTTTTCAATCATGAGGTATCTGTTCAAAATTTTGAAATTTTAATCATAAATTATTCATTCCAAAGGAAATATTTTAAGTCAGACTTTGAAATGACCAGAACAGCATCAAATACATAGTTAGCACACTTTTTATTGAATGATAATTTCCTGGATGTGCAGTTGAACCTGGAATTTCTGCCTATAACACTATGATTATTAAAGACTTTTATCCTACTCAAACGTTAACAAAAGAATTACAGAACATATTTTAACCAGTCCCCCCTTCTACCCTGTGTCTTTTATAACTATTCTAAAACCTGCTGAGAAAGTAAGTGTAGCGTACAGGAGAAGCTCTGTGTCCTTGTACTTCCTGGGATTACGTAGAGGTGCCAGGAGTGCTAAGCAATTGCCTGGAGCAATTTTACTTATGTTTATTTCTACCCTCTGGGCTCTGGATTTTGTATATAAGCATCTCTCCTCTGGACTTCTCTCTACTTTCTATTGACAAACTACAAAAAAGAAGCCAGATATTTTTGAGACCCAAATTACTGTGCACAATTTGATCACTTAGAAAGTCTTAGTGATGAATTAAGTTATTTGGTGACATTTATTGAAAAGAAGTAACCAGAAACAAACCCTCTTATAAGTGATTTTCATGATTGTCTGATTAAATGAGAACAACATATAAATGAAACTCTTTGAATTTGGGATCAATATGGATGGCTCCTTGTTTAGCACAGTGGCGTGCCTCCTTAAGAAATAAGTAGAGGGGTTTACTCTTGGGGTAAGGCTTCCCTGGTGGCTCAGATGGTAAAGAATCTGCCTGCCGTGCAGGAGACCCGGGTTCAATCCCTGGGTTGGGAAGATCCCCCAGAGAAAGGACTGTCAACCCACTCTAGTATTCTTGCCTGAAGAATTCTATGGACAAAAGAGTTTGGCGGCTACAGTCCATGGGGTCACAAAGAGTTAGACACAACTGAGAACTGAATGACTAACACACTCTTGGGATGGGGGAGGGGATGAAAAGAACTGTGATGCTATAAGACAATGATGTCTTGCATTCCTGTAATGGGCATTGTTCTTATCCCTACCGTTCTTTTTCATCTACCTCACAAGACTGGTTGAGGATGAAATGAGTGTGGTATGTGTGAGCATTCTTCACAAATTCTGGAGTGTGTTTCATATACAAGTGCTGAAGTTGCCCAATCTCACAAAATGTTGAGGTCAGAAAGGGTAGACATGCTGAAAATGCTGTAAAAGCATTGCTACTTCAGAGTTGTGAAGCTTCCAAGTAACACCCTGGATATTTCTGGGGGAAATATCTGGGGGATATTTCTGGGGGATATCTGGGGGGGATATCTGGGGGATAT
>SJYA01002803.1:427900-558403 GCA_006410615.1 Neotragus moschatus | reverse complement strand
TCATCTACCTCACAAGACTGGTTGAGGATGAAATGAGTGTGGTATGTGTGAGCATTCTTCACAAATTCTGGAGTGTGTTTCATATACAAGTGCTGAAGTTGCCCAATCTCACAAAATGTTGAGGTCAGAAAGGGTAGACATGCTGAAAATGCTGTAAAAGCATTGCTACTTCAGAGTTGTGAAGCTTCCAAGTAACACCCTGGATATTTCTGGGGGAAATATCTGAGGGATATTTCTGGGGGATATCTGGGGGGGATATCTGGGGGATATCTGGGGGATATTTGGATATCTGGGGGAAATATCTGAGGGATATTTCTGCTGGTGTGTTAACCCTATTCTTGGGATTTGGAGTTTCATTATTGAGCCTCAAAAAAATGCCTTGCTTCAAACCGACATAGGCTGCTTTGTGGCTTCAGAGCCTTGGTGCTCTGCTGGCAGACTTTTAAGTTCGGTCCTCAGCTCAAGTTCATTTCCTGTGCTTAGAGAGGAGGGACTCACCATCACAAGCTGAGTCTTCAGCTTTTATTGAGGTGAGGAGATGAAGATCCTGAGCACCAGTCACTAAGCTGAGTCTAACTCCTAATGAGATTGAGTGTGGAGCCCTGGACTGAGGTCACGGGACAATATCTCTGGAATTAGCCAAGCTCCATGGCAACTGTTGTCGTCAGCCGTCTTGTTTGTCATGAGCTATCCTGAGCCTAACCAGGCAGCTCCCATCTTCATATTAAGTCACCACATAGAATCGTGACCTAATGCCACCCCTCTCCATAGGAATTTTCTTTGTCCTGAGGCTATAAAAATTGGCTCCAAACCCACAAAAGGGGTTGGTTCTCCCTTGAGCTGACCCACGGTTCTAAATGCATCTCCAGTTCTAATAAACTCTATTCTCCTCTCATTCTGCCTCATGTCTAGAAATTCTTTTCCAGCTGACCACAACCTTGAGGATAAGAGTTCATAAGAGGATCAAGCTGCCCAGGGGTGGCTTGGATGAGCTGCTTCACTGCCCAGTCTTGGCAACAAATAGAGCTGACTGTACAGGCGTCCCTCCTTGCCCTGCACAAGAGTGGGGTGCTAGGCTATGAAGGTTGGAGGGTAATTGACAGCAGGATTGCAGTACACAGACAAACTTTGAGGTTTAATGTTAAAAAAAAAAAAGCCCTAGACTGAATTAGGCCATCAGAGATGTATCTTGGCATATGAAGAGCTTGACTTCTAAGATTCTGTTTCAGTGGAAATATGCCATGAATGGTTCTAAAGTAACACTGACTGTGAATCAGCTAGTGGAATAAAGATTCCAAAGGCTGGTCTTTGTGGATGCTCTACGAATTTGTTTCTCCCTTCTCTCCAAGAACACTCTGGCAAGGTCAGCGTGAATGTAGTGGTCAACATGGAAAGAAATCTGTGTCTATACTGCTCCAAATATTCATAGTCTCCTTGTGTGATCAGCTCTGACCTGGGTCACTCAATTAAGCTATTAATCTACCATGGTAACTTGTTGCACATGGGTTGGAAGACGCAAGCTCACTCNTCTGGCAAGGTCAGCGTGAATGTAGTGGTCAACATGGAAAGAAATCTGTGTCTATACTGCTCCAAATATTCATAGTCTCCTTGTGTGATCAGCTCTGACCTGGGTCACTCAATTAAGCTATTAATCTACCATGGTAACTTGTTGCACATGGGTTGGAAGACGCAAGCTCACTCGGTCTAGGCAAACATTCTGTCACCCTGTATAGCATGGCATGGCATGTAAGTGGTTCCGGGGTATTTGTTAGGAAGAAAGGAGACTACCTTACAGGAGGCTGCTGCTCTGGAACAAGCAGGGCCTTGATAAGAAGATTGATTCCAGAGGCTTCCCTGGCTGTCCAATGGTTAGGTGTGCACCTTGCAATGCAGGGGCCATGGGTTTGATTTCTGGTCGGGGAGGATTCCACATGCTATGGAGCAACTGGGCCCATGAGCCACAACAACTGAGCTAGCACTCTAAAGCCCCAAAGCCACAACTACTGAAGCCCAAGAGCCTAGAGCTGATGCTTCGCGACAAGAGAAGCCACAGCAATGAGAAGCCCACGCACTGCAGGTTCTTTCCTGCAGCCAGCAGGGAACAGTAGCCCCTGCTGGCCGCAACTAGGGAAACACCCGCACAGTCAAAAAATAAAATTGATTAATATTTTTGAAAAGAAGATCGATTCCAGAAATGATTGGGTTCTGACCTGTGTCTGGTGTTCCCGGGTCCCTGTCAGCCTCAGCCCCATCCCCAGTCCAACTTTGGCACATTGGGCTCCCAGTATCATCTTTCCAGCCAGCAAAATTACCTTTTCTTCTCCTTCAAGCTCACAGCTGAGACGCCAAACCCAACCATCCGAACTCTGGCTTGAGATTAGAGATGTGTCTGGGAGCAGGATGGAAGACATCCAGAAAACAAGACCTGGTGCTACCAAGACCACCTTCTCCACCACCTTTCTGCTACTGACTTCCTAAATGGTCAAGCAGATAGCAAAGAGAGACAGAAAAGCCACTGAGTTTAGAAGCTAACAGCCAAATGATAGTTTCATGGGTACCTTGGTGCAGGGTTATAGTTTGTTAACTAGAAGGAATAGCTGCAAATATTATGACTTGAAGAGATGGGCTGTGGGAACCGATGCTCGCTAGGACACTGACACAATGACAGTGTGGGCATGGGGACCTGGTTTGAGAGGGAGAGCAAAGCCTGGCATCTTGAGTCTGTTGGCTGCGATATGGACTAAGTGGTTTTTAAACTCTTTGTTTTCAGGTAATCGCAGATCCGTAGGAAGTTGTAAAGGCAGTACAGAGTACCATGTGCCTTTCTCCCAGGTTCTCCTAATGGCTAGATCTTAACTGTAATATATACTATATATATATATACTAAATTTATGCTATATATACTGTCCTGCAGTATCTAATATATGCTATAATACAGTATCAAAGCCAGGAAACATATTGGTACAAGGTGGGTATAGTGGCATGCCATTGTATCACATGTGTGGATATGTGTAACCATCACCTCGGCTAAAATACAGAATTATTCCACTGCTGCAGAAGTCTCCCACACACTCTCCACGGCATAAGCACACCCCCTCACACACCACAATTACCACATCCCTAAATCCTTGGAAACCACTCATTTGTTCTCCAGCTCTGTAATTTTGTCATTCTGAAAATGGTATGTAAGTGGAATCATATAGTATGTGACCTTTTGAGGTTGGTTTTTTAATATATTGCTGGATTCTATTTGCTGATTGTTTAAAACGTTTGCACTTACGTTCATGAGGGATTCTGGTCTTTGGTCTTTTTTTTTTTTTTTTAACTATCTTTGTGTAGTGTTAGCATCAAGATATCGTAGGTTCGGTTTCAGACCACTATAACAAAGCAGTTATCACAATTAACTTTTCTTGGCTTCCTGGTGCATGAAAATGTTACATTTACACTATTAAGTGTGCAATAGCATTGTGCTTTAAAAGAACAATGTGCATACATTAATTTTAAAATACTTTATTGCTAAAAAAGGCTAACCATTACCTGAACCTTCAGTGATTGATCATCTTTTTGCTATCAGAGGGTTTGAGATACTGAGAGAATTACCAAAATGTGGCACAGAGAAATAACAGGAGCAAATGCTGTTGGAAAAATGGTGCCAGTAGGCTTGATCAATGCAGGGATGCCACAAACTCTTCAATTTCGGAAAAATTCAGTATCTGCAAAGAGCAATAAAATGAACTGCAATAAAACAAGATCTGCCTGAATTGCCTTCTAAAGTGAATTGAAAAGTGTTCCCTCCTCTTCTATTTTCTGGAAAACACTATTGTAGAAGCAGTATTAATTCTTCTTTACATGTTTGGTAGAATTCGCTAATAAAACCCTCTGGACCTGGAGAGTCCTTTTTCAGGAGTTTTTAACTTACAAATTTAATTTCCTTTATAGTGATAGGGCTACTCAAATAATCTCTTTTTTATCGAGTAAATTATGGTAGTTTGTGCTTTGCAAGGAGTTGGTCCATTTCACCTAAATTGTCAAACATACACGTGTAGAGTTGTTTGTAGTGTGCTCATATTATCTTTTTGATGTCTCTGAGATCAGAGGTGATATCTACTGTTTCATTCCTGATATTAGAAATCTGTATTTTCCCTTTTTTTTCTTTGCTAGTTTTACTAGAGGTTTGTCAATTTTATTTAATGTTTAGAAAACATTTTTGTGTTATTGGTTTTACTGTTTTTCTGTTTTCAATTTTATTGTTTTATCCTCTTATCTTTAATATTTCTAATTTCATTGTGTTTATTTTGTTCTTGTTTTACTAGATTCTTAAAGTCAGAGCTTTGATTACTGATTTGAGACATTTCCTCGTCTCTAAAATAAACTTGAAGTTCTATAAATTTTCTGCAGTACAGCTTTAGTGTATATAAATATAGTATATATTTTATAGCATATCATTTTAATATATGTATTAATATTATGCTTACATGTATATACTTTGCCCTGAGACTTCCTCTTTGAACCAGGG
Organism: Neotragus moschatus; assembly: GCA_006410615.1. NCBI lineage: Eukaryota > Metazoa > Chordata > Mammalia > Artiodactyla > Bovidae > Neotragus > Neotragus moschatus. The sequence continues at coordinate 553,887 of SJYA01002803.1, read as the reverse complement.
GTTACTTGGCTGTTCCAAGTGTTTAGAGATTTTCATTTCATCTCTTTGTTTTGATTTTTAGTTTCAAGAACACTCTCTGCATGATTTCAGCTTTTGAAAAAAAAATTTGAGATCATTTCTGTGGCCCAGAATGTGGTTTCTCAGTCTCTGTTCTGCGAGTGCTTAAGAATGGGTATTTTGCTCTGGTTGGGTCAAGTGCTCTACAAATGTCTATTAGATTCTGCCAGTTGATAGTGCTGTTGAGCTCTTTCATACCGTCACTGGTATAGTTGATACAGTTTTCTGTCTGATTGTTCTGCCACTTGTTAAGACATGAGGGTTCTGAAATCTGGAACTATAATTGCGGATTTGTCTAACTCTCTTCTTTTTCCTCACATCTTAGTTTTGCTTCACGTATTTCCCAGCTCTGCCCCTTGGTCCATTCACATTTAGAGTTGCAATGTCTTCTTGGTGGATTGACCCTTTCATTATCATGTAGTGACCCCCTCTGTCCTTGCTAAGTTTCCTTGTGCTAACGTCTGCTTTTTCTGACATTGCTTTCCTTTGTTTAACACTTGTATGATATAACTTTTTCAATTCTTTTATTTTCAACTTACCTATATTATTGCATTTGAAGTGACTTTCTTGTAGACAGCATATAGGTGGATCATGTATTTTTATCCATTGGACCAATCTGTCTTTTAAGTTCTTTTTCAGCACTTGCAAAATGTTGTACCACTTCCTTATAGCCTCTTATGAGAAATCTGTTATCATTCAAATTGGTATAACTTTTCTCTTGATGTTTTCAAAATTTCTTCTTCACAAAATTTCAGAAACTTGACTACGATGTGTTTTGGTCAGGATTCTTTAGGATTATCCTATTTGGGGCTACTCAGTTTTCTGAATCTGTATGCCTATAACTTCTGCAAAATTGGCTAAATTTTCAATCTGTATTTCTTTAGATTTTCTTTAGGCCTGCTCTTGGGAGACTTAAGTTAAAGTTGACACTGTCACCTTGGACAAATGACTTAACCCTCCTTGGCTCAGTTTTAATCATCTTTAAAATGTGCTTATTGGAGGACTAGTCCTTAAGTCCAACTGTTTTGGTTTATAATCACTCTTAAAGGCAGCTTCCACACCATCACAGCATGTGGACATGCATGCTTCTGCAGACAAATGCTCACTAACCACTTTGTCCTACAGAAGTCTTTAAAGGAGGATTTGGCAACTTGCTTCTATGAGACATTTAAAATCTCACTCATCAGTTTTTGGAAATCTTACTCATTTAAATTGTCACAGCTCAAGGGCCCTGGGATTTAAACCTTGGAAAGGGTAAGGCTTGTCAGCAGAATTTCTGTGTTAATTTTGTAAAGAGATGAAGGATATTAAAACTTTCCCCTCTGCAGACGGCAGTAGAGAGACTGCAGATGAGGACTCCCTGAGTGGTCATAGAGGGAAAGCCACAGACAAATGTCAAAAACTCTCAAGGCCCTGGCTTTTCCGCTGACCTGCCGGGCTCTCCTGCCCTAGAGGGATAACAGGAGGGACGATCATAATTAGCAGATGCAGCACTGGAAGGATCAGACACAAGAATAGGATCTGAATGTAAAGAAGTCAGAAACTTTATAAAGATTTATAAATATCAAAGTGATATATACCCTCAAGATGTAAATGCATATCAGAAAAGCTTTTCCTGTATTTTTATCTTTGCTCTTTATCACCTAAGCTACTGAAGGTGTTAACATTGGTTACAGTATTTCCAGGAAATGCTTGTGCAATTCCTCTGTGTTCAGTGACTGGACAAATTGTTCACATCTGTTAGAAGGAAGGACCTTTTTAAAACTACTTATGCTTCCTACCCATCAACTTTATTTATTTATTTATTGACTATGGTGAGTCTTTGTTGCTGCACGTAGGCTTTGTCTGGTTTCAGCAAGTGGGGGCTCCTCTCTGGCTGCGGTGCTCAGGCTTATTGTGGTGGCTTCTCTTGTTGGGGGGCACGGGCTCTGGCTGGGAGGACCTCATCACTTGCAGCACACGAGCTCAGTAATTGCCACGCATAGGCTGAGTTGCTCCTGCAGCCTGTGGGATCTTCCCTGACTAAGGATTGAAGTAGCATCCCCTGCATTGCAAAGTGGATTCTCAACCCCTGGACCACCAGAGAAGTCCCCATCCACCAACTTAAAAAAAAAAATGGAAACAGCTAAAAGAGGTTTTCTTCTCCTCCAGGCAGTCAATGAGAACCCCTGAATGTGATGAGAGTTAGTTCTGATGGGCTTTATGTTTATGCAATCTAGATGGAGATGGAAGAGATGGAGCCATTAGGAGACAGACCATGGGAAATACAAGATCCACAAGAGATGGTTGCGTAACTGAGATAATGGAATTCTGCCTCTGGCTGGATAAGGAGGACTGAAAGGTGTCTGTAGAGAGGATGTGGGGACAAGTTGTCTAGTTCCAGATCTTTGGTTTGCAATCCCCTCTCAACATACTTTCCAGGGAATGTTTTGATGTCACCCTGGGTCACAAAGGAGGCTTTGTGACTCAAGAGATGAGAGCACCTATAAAACAGACAGTATTTTAAGTATTTTACTAACATGTTTTTTCAAATGCAAACAAACATGTTCTGTTCTCCTGGAGGATCGGGATTGATGTCTGACCAACAGGGTCATTNGTCACCCTGGGTCACAAAGGAGGCTTTGTGACTCAAGAGATGAGAGCACCTATAAAACAGACAGTATTTTAAGTATTTTACTAACATGTTTTTTCAAATGCAAACAAACATGTTCTGTTCTCCTGGAGGATCGGGATTGATGTCTGACCAACAGGGTCATTTACATGGATCGTTCTCTTGTCCCTATTCACTTCCTTTCAAGTTTCCTTCATTTCACAACTGAAAGTCCACACCACCAGGCTCAGTGGGGAACGCAGGAAAAGAGTAAGCCCACAAGCCACGTGGGAACAGTGAACAGCAGGAGGAAATGGCACTGGCACCATTTACAGCCCTGCTATGAAAGTGAAAGTGAAGTCGTTCAGTCGTGTCCAACTCTTTGTGACCCCATGGACAGTAGCCTACCAGACTCCGCGGTCCATGGGATTCTCCAGGCAAGAATACTGGAGTGGGCTGCCATTTCCTTCTCCAAGGGATCTTCCCAACCCAGGGATCGAACCTGGGTCTCCTGCACTTAAGACAGATGCTTTACCATCTAAGCCACCAGGGAAGCCCACTAGAGAAGTACTGCTGTGCTGCTAAGTCACTTCAGTCGTGTCTGACCCTGTGTGACCCCGTAGACGGCAGCCCACCAGGCTGCCACGTCCCTGGGATTCTCCAGGCAAGAACACTGGAGTGGGATGCCATTTCCTTCTCCAATGCATGAAAGTGAAAAGTGAAAGTGAAGTCACTCAGTCGTGTCCAACTCTTAGCGACCCCATGGACTGCAGCCTACCAGGCTCCTCTGTCCATGGGATTTTCCAGGCAAGAGTACTGGAGTGGGGTGCCATTGCCTTCTCCAGTACTGCTATAACAGGTGCTTAAAATCCTTTGAATCCCAAAGGCCTAAGATCATGAAAGAAGAGACAAAGAAATGTTAAGTGTGTGCTATGCATATGCTTCTGCAGGGAAAAGAGCGGCCAAAGATCTGAGCAGAGTAGACACTAAGGATTAGCAAGAGAACGCATTAAGCTTTAACATTAGGAGAATTTTGGTGACCTTAGCAAGAATAGTTTCAGTGAAGTTATAAGGGACTAGGAACTTGATTATACCAAGATACAAGGCTTAAGTAGAAGCTAAGAAGTGAAGACCAAGTTTGAGAATGAAAAAGCCTATTGCAGTAGGAAGAGGATCAAGGAGGGTTATGGTGGGAGTCATAAGAAAAATGGTCACCATTCACGGACTGAGGAGGGAACATTAGAAGCTGTCAGGGAAGCATGGCTAATGGAGTGAGATTCCAGAGCAGAAGAAAGGGTTCAGGTGAAGGATTGGTTTCAAGTCCTAAAGGAAGGAGGACAAAATGCTCTGAGAGTTGCGGCAGAGCCAGGAGAGAGCTGACCACTGCGGTTCCCTTGGCATCTCTATCAGAGCACAGCCCACACTGGGTTTGGAGGGCACTACGGTGTCTGGGCAGAGCATTCTATGTGAGTCTGGAATGCAAGATGGGACTTCCCTGGTGGCCCAGTGGTTAAGAATCTGCCTTCCAGTGCAGAGGACATGGGTTCAATCCCTGGTAGGGGAACTAAGGCCACATATGCTTACAGGGCAACTGAGCGTGCTACAACTACTGAGCCCACATGCTCTAGAGCCCAAGGGCCACAAGAGAAGCCCCTGCACTGCCATGAAGACCCACAACTTTTTTAACTTTTAAAAATAAAAAGGAGGTGTAGAATGGAGGAGACTTTGACAATGGGGTGTGGGTTTGGGAAAACAGGTGCTGGGAGCCAAGGCAGCAAGTAGATGGCAGAGCATATAATAAAGGGATGAACTATTGTGTTGGAAACTGATGGTTATTAAAATAAAATCAGAAGTCACAGGCCTGCAAAAGTCAGGTTTGGTTTTAGTCCCTCAGGTGGCAGAACTTAAGTAGCAACTCTCATGGATCTATTGAGGTGGTGGTGTGGGCCTTTGTCTGGCTGAGTTAAAAAGCAAATACCCTGGGTGTGCAAGTCAACAGAGAGGGCTCTGATCTCTAGGTAAAGAGGCATCTCAAGGTGTGGAAAGGTGAAGTGGAAAGGCCATGTCTGGTCCCAACAGGGACTGTCTTGCAGTGAACAGACACACAGGAGGTTAAAACAGATAGGAGAAAGGGGAGATGAAGGTCAGGGAAGTTGAGGGGTGGAGGGAGTCAAGATTAAATGTAGGTTGAAAGGATAAGGTGGCTTTGGAGATAAATATGGCGGCTGGGGCAGGTCAGTAGGAGACCCCTCTCTCCCTAGAGGGTACCTGTAGGAGAAAAGGTGCTGCCATCCAGAAGGTCTCATCATTTGTGAAACTCATGTCTTCTGTGCCTCCTCTTGGTCAGCTGTTTCCATGTCCTGCTCAGCTGCCAACTTCTCATCTTGCTGGCTTCTATCTGGATGCCTCACTGTAGTTGCTGAGGTCTCTCAAACTGTCCCTTTCCAAGTAAGTGTGCTTCCCAACATCCTTCTTCTTAAAGCAATCATACCAGGAAGACCTGGAGTCGGTAGATAATCCTCCCATATCCTGATCTGGTTTGGTACAACGGTCACTAGGTCCTCCTTCTGTTTTGTTCTCCACCTTCCCAGAGAAACCCTGCTCCATCTCACTGAGTCAGGGTATACCTGTTGAAAGTTTGCAGAGTGATAGCAGCAAAGCATACGTTCTAGATGATTTAGCTTCTTAGCTAAGAAGCGTGAGTTATTTAAATTACCAATCTTTGGTTAACTATGTAGTCAAGTATGCAGGGTAGCCTCTGACCCTCATGGTAAGTGTCTGGCCAACGTTAGCTGTCTTTATTGTTAACGTGTCTTTTGTCAGAGTCCAGCTCCAGAAAGTCAGGAAGTACTGAAAGTAAACCAGGGTTCCAATGATCATAGCAAATGCCAAGTTAGCCAGCTTTATGCTAAGAGATAGATCTCTCAATATCCATTGCTTGCACTCTAGAACATTTGCCAGGATCCTAGGACTCAAACGTTCTCCCCAGAGCCATAGGAAACCCAATGAATATCATTATGGGAAAAGAATGGGGCACTCATTTTATACTTGAGGGATAAAAGACACTCTCAACATGCACTCCTCCTGATTCCCTGAGTCTAGCTAGAATGCCAGAAAATTGCAGACGGTAATGGTATTATTTTAGCTTCACGTGAAGATGCCTTTTCAGAACTAATTTGTCATTACATCCTAATCCCTTAAAAACTGAGGTTAAGTATAAAAATCATATTTACAAATGTCTTGACATTAGTCGGTTTTGTCCCATATAAAGAGAGTTAAAAGTACTTTTAAAGTTATTGCTACCTTTTCTGATATACTAATGTGCTTCTAGTTGTTCAATAAGCGGAAGCAAGGAGGAAGAAAGTAACATTTATTGAGCCACTTAAGTCACTTCTGGAACCACTTTATGATGCTTGAGTAGGCATCCCTTAATAATAACTTCTTGCTCTCGCCTCTCTCTTATCTCTCTCCACCCCTGCTTTCTCCCAGTATATAAATCTTAGAGGGACCAAGGTCATTGTTTAAGATTATGTCTGTAGTAGGTGAAGATTTGGTCAGAAAAGGGATTGAGAAGAAAAAGAATGGAGGGGATTTGGAATAAATCCGGTGCTAAGGTCCTGTGGCCACACCAGCTCTCTCATTTCTGATTGAGCCCAGGGGACCTTGGGCTGTGGGACTGAAATGGTCCCTCTGTGTGGGCGTGTGCTCAGCCATGTCCAACTCTTTGCAACGCTATGGACGGTAGCCCACCAGGCTCCCCAGCCATGGAATTTTCCAGGCAAGAATACTGGAGTGGGGTGCCATTTCTTCCTCAAGAGCATCTTCCCAACCCAAGGATTGAACCTGTGTCTCTTGCATCTCCTGCTTTGGCAGGAGCCAATGGGAAGCCCAAAATGATTCTTCTCTCATTTGATATTTCTTCTTTCCATCTGCATGTCATGGAGACCCCTGCAGAAAGCTGTGGGCTGAATTCCCATGGCAACCGCTTTCCCTGACTCCCCACCCTGTATGACACAAGTTTATAGAGTCCTGTTGTTAATCATCAAAACCTTTGTGTAGAGCAGTGGATCTCAGGCTTGAGTATGCCTCCAAATCACCTGGAGGTCTTGAATAAACTTAGACCCCATCCCCAGAGTTACTGATGCAGTGGGTTTGGGGTAAATCCTGAAAATTTGCATTTCTAACAAATTCCCAGGTGACACTGATACTGTTGGTCTGGGAACCATACTGAGAACCACCTAAGTAAGGATCTCCAATTTTTAATTTCAACAAGCTATGAATATAACAGCTTAAGACTACACAGTTGCCAATCACAGGCTCTTAACACTAGTTCATCTTCACTCCTAAGCCTGAAGCTGGGCTGCTCCAGGCACCCTGGCTCTCCAGGCACCCTGGGATAGTGAAGTTTATATAGCAAAATAAATGACAGAAATGTATTTTCTCCCAGTTCTGGAGGCTAAAGGTCCAAGATCAAGATGTTGACAGGGTGGGTTTCTTCTCCTTGGCTTGGAGACGGCACTTTCTCCCTGAGTTTTCGCATGACCCTTCCTCTGCATATTGTTCAGTTGTTCAGTCGCTCAGTTGTGTCGGACTCTTCGCAACCCTATGGATTGCCACATGCCAGGCTTCCCTGTCCTTAACTATTTCCTAGAGTTTGCTCAGACTCATGTCCATTGAGTCGGTCTTGCTCTCTAACCATCTCATCTAACCCTCTTCTCCTTTTGCCTTCAGTCTTTGCAGGCATCAAGGTCTTTCCCAGTGAGTCAGCTCTTCGCATCAGGTGACCAAAGTATTGGAGCTTCAGCTTCAATATCAGTCCTTCCAATGAATATTCAAGGTTGATTTCCTTTAGGGTTAGACTGGTTTGACCTCCTTGCAGTCCAAGGGACTCTCAAGAGGGTTCTCCAGCACCACAGTTCAAAAGCATCAGTTCTTCAGTGCTCAGCCTTCTTTATGGTCCAGCTCTCACATTTGTACATAACTACCAGAAAAAACATAGCTTTGACTATACAGACATTTGTCAGCCAAATGATGTCTCTGCTTTTCAATATGCAGTCTAGATTTGTCATAGCTTTCCTTCCAAAGAGCAAGCATCTCTTAATTTCATGGCTGCAGTCACCATCCACAGTGATTTTAGAGCCCAAGAAAATAAATTCTGTCACTCCTTTCTTTTCCCCATCTATTTGTCGTGAAGTAATGGGAATGAATGTCATGATCTTTGTTTTCAGAATGTTGAGTTTTAAGTCAGCTTTTTCACTCTTCTCTTTCACCCTCATCAAGAGGCTCTTTAGTTCCTCTTCACTTTCTACTATTAGAGTGGTATCATTTGCATATCTGAGGTTGTTGATATTTCTCCCAGCATTGATTCCAGCTTGTGAGTTATCATCCAGCTTTCTCTGTGTACATTTGTGTCCTGATTTCCTCTTCTTATAAGGACACCAGTCATATTGGATTAGGACCCACCTTAATGACCTCATTTTAACTTCATTGAAGATAGTGTTTCCAAATACAGTCCTATTCTGAGGTGCTGGGATTAGGACTTCAACATACGAATTTGGGAGAACTCAACTCAGCCCATAGTACCATCTCATCCTCTTTCTCAGGTCAAGGGAGTGGGGAGTAGGCTTGCTCCCTGCCTCTCACTGTCCACTCCTTCCGTTCTTGCTGCTTTCTTCTCCCGCTGCCTGGCTTCCTGAAGGGACCAACAGCCTCACAGATGATAACCTGAAGGCTAATTTTACAGCAGGGCCCAGCCTGACCTCAGCTTGGTGATGTACACATCAGCTCCAATCTCTGCAATGGCTCTGTGGCTAACAGGAGAGACTAGCAGAGCCCAGTCACTCTGGAAGAAGACAGCGACTTGCTTGTGGAGGAACGGTCTGCTCGCAGCTGGGTCATCATCCCCAAAATCTGCATCCCAGGCAGAGGCTGCCCTGCACTCTGAGGACACCTGCCAGCACCCCCCTCTGCCACCCCCGCCCGGAAGTAGTAATGGAAGAAACTAGAGCAGGAAATGCTGAAGGCCCTGTGTGCCTGGAGCCCATCCTCTTACTGTAACGCAAACGGCTCTTAAAATATACTAGCATTCTGTTTTAGGGAGGAGAAAATCACTCTCCCTATTGGCAACAGTCATTCCTGAGACTTTTTATATATGCCAGAGCTTACCTCTGCATTATCCCTCCTGCTCAGGAAACCCGTCCCAGGAGGTCAGCCAGCCTGAAGTAATCATCTTCCTTTCATTAATTTTTTTGTTTGGTGGGGGCAGGGTTAGACAAGGAAACTAAAGGCAGTTCTTTATTAGGAAGGTTTCCCAAGTTCAGTAGGTAGTACATTTTTTTTTGGTTGCTTTTGCTCTATTTTTTAAACTTTTTAATTGGAGGATAATGGCTTTCAGTGTTGTATTAGTTTCTGTGGTACAGCAGTGTGAATCAATTATGAGTATACATAAATCCCCTCCCTCTAAAGCCTCCCTCCCACCCTCACCCACCCACATCCTCATTTTAGAGTTTAAGAATCAAGTCTCAGTAAATGATGCAAGCACCTAGGTTGTGATCCAGCCCATTGTGAGGCCTGCCCTCGTGGTGATAGTCTATGTAATTCTTTTCTTCTCCCTTCTCATTCCCAGAGACTGTTTCAGTTTTTACTCTAGTCATCCAAGCACCCCTCACTGATTGATGAGGTCCCTGCAAGGTGAGGTCCTGATCTGATCCTAGTACTGAATAATAGATAGCACTCTTGTGGCTTGGTATGCTCATTTTCCCCCCTTATATTCACTAAAATCACTATTAAGTCCTTGAATTAAATTATTACTTTAGGATACACTCTCTTCCCGTTGCTGGGATTTCTCTGCGGGGTTGCACCGGCATCTTGACAGCACTGTTTTTTAAACTCTTGGCTGTGATCCAGAGTAAGAAATAAGTCACATCGCAACCCAGTACTCACGTACATACACGTATATAAAACAAAAACTAGGTTCGCAAGGTAATACTTAACCTGGGTGTGACATGCACTATTTTCTGTTCTACTTTTTAATACTTGTTGTGATCCACTAAATTGATTTTATGACCCAGTAATAAGTTGCTACCTGCAGTCGGGATAATAATCCTTTACCGAATATTCTGGCTAAACATCAAAAACCTGGCTTTCTGTTTTGCTTGGAGCTCCAGCTCCTGGCACCCTCTCGTGACACATGTCCCCAGGAGGCTCAGGCCCCTGCAGCGAGCAGCCTCCTGGGGAGGAGGAGGGGGCTTCCTGGACGCTGAGGCGATTGTAGCCCTAAGGCTGCTGGAATCAAGGTGAAGTTCAGCATCTCCACCACTCACCCCCCACAAAGAGCAGGATCTACACAATGGAGACCTTCCCAGATGCTCCTCCGTACTCCACACTGGGGTGCTTTGGGAAGCCCACCCTCCTGACTTCCTTTGACACCATTCTGACCCCATCTGAACCAAAAGCAAGCTTTGGTGCCTGCAGAGGGGACGTTTGCCTGTGCGGCATTTACAGGAATAAGTGCTAGTCACTTAATCGTGTCTGACTCTCTGTGACTCCATGGACTGCAGCCTGGCAGACTCCTCTGTCCATGGAATTCTCCAGACAAGAATACTGGCGTAGGTAGCCATCTCTTTCTCCAGGGGATCTTCCCCACCCAGGGATTGAGCCTGGATCTACTGCATTCCAAGCAGATTCTTTACTGTCTGAGCCACCAGGGAAGCCCTCTAGAAAGATCTCTTCGCAAATGCCAAGATGCCACTGTTTAATTTTACTCCCTTGGTTTATGCAAGTGTGGCTAAATTGGGCTTCTGGGGCTCTTCCCTTCCAGTCTGGCCTTACCTGTAGGTTCCAGAAGTTGCTTCTCCTTTTAAAGGGAAGCCTTGACAGGTATACACACTATGTACAAAACAGATAACTAGTGAGAACCTACTGTATAACACAGAGAACTCTACTCAGTGCTCTGTGGTGACCTAAAAGAAAAGAAAATCCAAAAAAAAAAGAGGGGATATATGTGTCCATGGCCTTCCCTGGCAGCTCAGCTGGTAAAGAATCTGCCTGCAATGTGGGAGACATGGGTTTGATCCCTGGGTTGAGAAGATCCCCTGGAGAAGGGAGTAGCTATCCACTCCAGTATTCTGGCCTGGAGAATTCCAGGGACAGAGGGGCCTGATGGGCAACAGTCCATAGGGTTGCAAAGAGTCGGACATGACTAAGCGACTTACACTTTCACATGTATACATATACCTAATTCTCTTTGCTATATGGCAGAAACTAACACAATTTTGTAAAGCCACTATACTTCAATAAAAGTTAATTAAGATTAAAAAATAAACAAAAAAGATTCCCCCCAAATAAATAAAGGGATGCCTAGAGCAGCTACTGTGACTCTTCTCTGTGATACGGACCCCTTTAACATGGTGATTTTGATTTAGGAGCTGCTTGGAGTCAAAATCAGGCTGCCGTCTGATACAGCATCCCCAGGAACTTGGTGAGGATTGTCACCGAGGCCATCCCCCAGATGCTGGGCCCCTCCAATAAGACTGGCCACAGGTGTGCTGGGTTGCAGGATGTATACGTGAGGCCCACGGACCCTCCTCTGAATGATGTTTTAAATGCATGAAGTACAATGTATAGGATTACAAAGGAAGCTAGTTATTTATACGTATGTCTTCAAATTTGTAACGTAGTATTAATGATACTTTTGATTAACCTGTTAAAATCTGAAGACATTTAGAAGAGTGATAAGTAGAAACATCATTTTAAGGTATCTGCAGAAAGTGTCAAATGATGAAAAAGCTAATTTCCACTTGTAGGAGAGTCAAGGCACCGCTAATACTGCCAAGGTTTGCCTATGTTCATAATTGAAGCAAAAGCTAGATTGCAGTTAGAAGTTATTGAAATTAAAGCTATGACTTTTTCCCACACAAGTTCAGGGGTCCCTGGAATGCTGTTCATGGACCCCACTTCAAGAGCCTGTGGTCTAGAGTGCTGTCTACTACCTTTAGCATTTCCTTTCCTGTTTCACCCTTCCAGATTCCAAGCTAGATTTGCTGAGTCCAGTTCTACAAATTTTGCATANGACTTTTTCCCACACAAGTTCAGGGGTCCCTGGAATGCTGTTCATGGACCCCACTTCAAGAGCCTGTGGTCTAGAGTGCTGTCTACTACCTTTAGCATTTCCTTTCCTGTTTCACCCTTCCAGATTCCAAGCTAGATTTGCTGAGTCCAGTTCTACAAATTTTGCATATCCTACATCCTGACCCACTATGGCCAGCCTAGCTTTAGTGACAATGCTCACCAAGCTCCCAGGGACATTGTATCAAAGGGCAACCTGACCTTGACTCCAAGCATTTCCTAAATCAATTATTCTTTCCCTGGAAATTTGTCCAGAGACTATAATTATCTCCGTATATTAATAATGTGAAGGAGAACTTGTTCCTATTTAAAGCAGAGCCTTTTTCATTATCTGACCCTGTCTATGAATAATATCTTGAGTCACAAGCCTTGACCCGGAAAGATAGATTCCTACTTGGCAAGCGGGAGTCTACCAAGCTCAGTGCAGGAGACGGTTAGCAGCACAGTCCCAATCTGCCACCACTGACCAAGGAGGAACCAGCCCTTTTCCTAGATGGTGCAAACGAGAACGCTTTTTGCATCAAGCCAGTCGCTTAGTGACATGTCAGAGTCTAAAAGACAACCGTGTCTTAGAGATACTATGCCAAATACGAGTGTGCATGCTTTGCTTCAAAACAATCAATTTCAAATATTTTTAAAATAGGTATTCATGATATAACAAAAAAAGGAATTCACAAATATATTGAAAGGTTCACAAATATATAGAACAAACTAGTGGTCATCGGTGGGGAGGGGTAGTATAGGGTTAGGGGGTTAAGAGGTAAAAACTACAATGTATAAAATAAGTTACAAGGACATATTGTACAACATGGGGAGTATAGTCAATATTTTATAAGAAATATAGTATAATTATTATTGTAATATAATAATTATTATACTATAATATTATTATATAACTATAAACAAACCATAACTATTACAATAACTGTAATATAATAACTATAAATAAATAATAACTATAATTTCCCTGGTAGCTCAACACAAGCTTCCCTTGTGGTTCAGCTGGTAAAGAATCCACCTGCAATGCAGGAAACCTGGGTTCAATCCCTGGGTTAGGAAGATCTTCTGGAGAAGGGAAAGGTTACCCACTCCAGTATTCTGGCCTAGAGAATTCCATGGACAGAGGAGCTTGGTGGGCTACAGTCCATGGGGTCACAAAGAGTCAGACACAACTGAGTGACTTTCACTTTCAACAACTGAAGATCCCAGTGTAGGAGTTTTTAAAAATCCAATTTTCAGCAAGGTAACTATGGCAAAATACTTAAGAGGGGAAAATGCAGGGTTAGTATAAATCACCCAGAGAAATCCTGGCCATGACTTAAGAAAAATTAGCAATCTATCCTGAAGATTTTAGGATAAATAAGGACGATGACTCCCATATCCTCTTATACCCCATTTTTTTTGCCCCTGTGAAGAGAAAACCTTGGGCTGAGAAGTTTGGAATATTGCCCAAAGAACAGGTTTTCTGTCTTAGGTTCCTTCTCCGGCTCTCTGACACAAGCCCCACACCCCGCCTCTGGGTCTGATCCAAGAGAGGGGCCTGAGGCCTCTGGGAAGATTGGTTGGGTTAAGGATGACAGTTGACATGTGGGAGGGGCCTGAGGAACATTCAGGAAGAGGAAGAACAGGGAATGCACCAAGGTGTGGATGGGATATAAAGGGCTGAGAGGCTTAGGAAACCATGCTGAGCTCATCTGCTTTTCCCACCAAGCCCAAGTGACCGAAAGACATTGCTGTTGTCCAGTCTGACTGAACACCCACCACCCCTTCTCTCCTAGTCAAGCTGGCCCAGACATGTGGACAAGATGACAGACTGCAATCTGCACTCAGAAATATGCAACAAGCAGGCTGGGTCAAGTTGCTATGGCAACAGCAAGGCTACTTGAAATCCACGGGGGCTACATGGTTGTGGAGGATGGAAGTCTTCCCCATCTGAGGGAGAGAAGGTGTTCTTCGTATTGAAAACTGGCTGACGGGGATTGCAGAGAAGAAAGACCTGGAGCAACCACAAGGCACATCTATATAAGGAAGGAGCCGTGGTCCTCATGAGTCACGCCCATGAGCAGACATGCCTTTTCCATGGAGGAGGCCTCCATGGATGCTTCATCCCACTTAACCACAAAATAATTCCTCTAACCAATGTGCACAGCCAGACACATCACACATCACACCAGCATTTGAGTAAAAGGAAGAATAAGGGGACTTTCCTGGTGGTCCAGTGGCTAAAACTCTGTGCTCCCAATGCAGGGGGTCCAAGTTCAATCCCTAGTCAGGGAACTAGATCCCACACACCACAAGTAAAGATTCAGCATGCCACAAGGAAGATCAAAGATCCTGCCTGCCTCAACTAAGACTTTGTGCAGCCAAAGAAACAAACTTTTTTTTTTTTTTTAAGGAAGAGCTAGAACCAGGGCTCTGACAGGACCACCATGTCTGTTCCACTGCTTCTGGTACAGAATGTGCTGAGCCCAACCAGAGGCCAGTCTTAGAAATCTAATGACCTGAGGAATGTCCTCTCACCCTCCTTGGTATCTCATGTATGAGGGTTTGGGGAGGAGTGGTCATCAGATGATTCCTCTACTTCCTTCTTCTTATGCAGTCATGCAGAATCTTTCAAAGCGGTTTACATTCTTATTCTAGGCGTGAAGACCGATAGTGTGTGGTGAACATGGTGATCGATGAGCATGGGAAGTGGCCCCCTGGCCAGCTCAGGTGGGCCTCCCAGAACGTCTGCCTCAGTGGGTCACTGTGCGCCAGGGCTTGGTTGTCAGCTTCACAGGTTCAGGAACTCAGCACAGTCACCCTCTGTACCCACAGATGCATGACAGTCGTAGGCAGAGAAGCTGACCAGAGATCGTGGGACAAAGTATTAAAATAATTGCCCAAGTGGTAACGTGGAATGACAGAAAGGAATATTTTGAACCCAGATATCTTGCATGGTGGGCTATAAGGATTAAATGAGCTGACAAACATGTAAATGCTTAGAATAGTACAGAACACGGTAGAAGTCTTGTCACATTATGATTAAACTTGTGCAGTCATACAGGTTGGGCACGGCACAATTTCCAAAGCTACCATTCACGAAGACTCTGGTGTGAATGGTGCTCCCACAGTTGTGTAGTGTGTCATCTGTATAACTACACATGGTAGCCTTGAAATATGAATCCCCCTGCAGGGTTGTTATAAAATTATAGTTAGATGCACGTGAAGTGCATTGCACACAAAAGGCTCTGTAAGTCAGAGCTGCTGTCATTATTTACACTGGGAGATTTATTCAGTAGTTTAGCAATGGTATTTGCACAGGTGCTTCTTCCTGCTGGTTAGATTTGCATAGGGACTAAACTTCATTACAAAGCTATTGAGGAATTTTAGGTAAGTGAAAGGAAGTTGAATGTCATCTCAAGGTTCTTTTCATTCCGTAAGTAGAGAAGGGTCCAGCTTCCAGGAGCCTCACTCTTTGGATACAGAGACTCATCCTTTGGAAAGGGAACCTTCCTCCCTGGGCCGTAGAAACACTGATTTTTTTTTTCTTTTGCCTCGCTGCCTACATTATCTCTTGGGCCTGCTTTTTTTCTTTGACACTTTATTTTTTTAATTGAAGGATAATTTCTTTACAGAATTTTGTGGTTTTCTGTCAAACATCAAAAAGAATCAGCCATAGGAACACCCATGTCCCCTCCCTCCCCAACATGGATTCTTTATTCTTCAGCTCCCCTCTTTTTTAGGGTCTCCATCATTTGCCAGGAACCTTTCTCTCAACGTTACCTCTTGGGCCTGCTACAATTAATTAGATGACTGCATCTCTTCCATCAGTTAATCTTTAAATTGGTCTCTTCCTAATGAAATTTTAGAGAAGCCCCATAGGCTCCTTGATGAAATTTGGAAGGCCCTTTAGTCTCATCAGCCACATTTTTTAGAAATTATTAGCTTCCAGCAACATTACAGCCAAAAGCATCCACTGGGTATGAAACTGAAACACCCCGTCTCTCTGAGTTCCTCCTCTGGTGCTATTAGACATTTTCCCTACCATCTAAGAAATGCATGCATCCTCTTTCCTGTTCTGCCTTTGGCATGCAGTGTTATTTCATAAACAAAACCTCAATATTAGCCATGTTTTAATAGCAAGTTAGTCCAACAAAATAGCACTTAGCCCAGTGTGTTATGCTCCTCCTGTGACATGCTAGAAGCAGCTTAAAAGCCCAACCAGCAGATATGATGTAGCTAAGACATGGGAACTGTGAGGGCCTGGGAGGAACATGAAACAAAAACACAGAAATGAAATAAACTACAATATTCGAGGTGGAAGTATCTTAGGGGACTGTCTGGTCTGATCTTTTCATGGTACAATTGTGAAAACTGAGACCCAGAGTGGGACCACAATGTGCCTGAGTCTACGTAATTAATTCACCTCCTCTATCAGTTAGGGACCAGCTCTCGCGAAGCAGGCATTGCCTCTGGCCTTTGGGGACCCAGAAAGANGAGATACCTGAGGCCCAGGGAGATTAAGGACTTGTCCCGAGTGATGGGCTCGTCCACAGTGGGAGGAAGAGCAGAGCCAGGGCCTCCTTTAGGCCCTTTCCTCCACAGTCACTCCCAACCTCCATCCTGGGGAGCCCAGAGTCTTCTCTAGGGTATTTGTGGCCCCAGGGCCTGCTTCCCCCTGGAGTCTGCGTTCTGTACCTTTTCAGACGCCCTCCTGCCCCTCCTGTCTCTTCTAGCTCCTGGGTCATCATCTTTCAGGACCTGGGCAAGCTCAGTCGCTCAGTCCCGATCGACTCTGTGACCCCACAGACTATAGCCTGCCAGGCTCCTCTGTCCATGGGATTCTCCAGGTAAGAACACTGAAGTGGGTTGCCATTTCCTCCTCCGGGGATTTTCCTGACCCAGTGATCTAACCTNCAGGACCTGGGCAAGCTCAGTCGCTCAGTCCCGATCGACTCTGTGACCCCACAGACTATAGCCTGCCAGGCTCCTCTGTCCATGGGATTCTCCAGGTAAGAACACTGAAGTGGGTTGCCATTTCCTCCTCAGGGGATTTTCCTGACCCAGTGATCTAACCCGAGTCTCTTATTTCTCCTGCATTGCAGGTGGATTCTTTACCTCTGAGCCACTGGAGAAGCCCTCCTCTTTCAGAGAGTCTCCTCTAAATCACCAGCCCTGCTCTTATAATTTTTCTCCCACTAATCAGCACTTTATCATTATAGTAAAGAAATGGGATGATTGGATATGCTTATTTGTACAGTTGTATTTAAGTTTCCATTATGAAATTAATGTATTAAAATATTTGAGAAGGTACAACGAATACTATTGAAACTGTGATACCACGTTAATAAATAAAATACTATAAATATAGTCAAAGTCTCCTGTATTCACCTCCCTAGTCACATTCCCCCTCTCCATCCTCCAGACCTAACCAGAAGCACTGAATCAGGTGTTTATCATCCCCACACACTTCTGTATCCCTGACACATTATTCTTTACTTAGGTGGTTCTCACTCTGCACAGTAGTTCAGGGCCATAAAAAGGACCACACAAGCTCAAACTATGCAAAGTCATCTTAAAATCAGTAGGAAAATTTGTGACTTCATTGTGACTTTTAAAATTTTTTTGTTAAAATAGATAGCTAGTGGGGAGCTGCAGTATAACATGCGGAGCTAAGCAAGGTGCTCTGTGATGACCTAAAGGGGAAGGATGGTAGCGGGAGAGAGGCTCAAGAAGGAGGGACTATATGTATAATTACAGCTGATTCACATTGCTGTACAGCAGAAACTAACACATTATAAAGTAATTATCTCCAATTAAAGGTTAAAAAATTGGGAATAAAACATTAAAAAAATTCTCACTATAGGTTATAGGAAATGTATGAGGAAACATACAGGAAAGTTCTTTAAAACTAGTAAAAATAATGTTCAAAATATTAATTTTATGTAATTCATTTAATTTAAAACATTAGAAACATTAATTAAAATGTTCTGTTTCTTTGTTAAAAAAATTCTCAAGAGTAGTTTGAATAGTGCCTGCCTTCTCATCATATAGGTAGAAGGCAAACATCTTTCAACTCTGTTTTTTTTTTCCATTTTACAATAAAGAGCACATATCTTTCCCATCCTTCCTAAGTTTGAATTTTATCCTTTGCACTTCCAATGTCATAAGTATCTCCAAGAGTTCCTTTAATGTGAAGTTTTTGCCCACGTCACTTCCTCTGAGATATCTTCACCCTTTTAATCACAACCTCATTAACGTCCATGAACTGTCCTTCACTAAGTTCCTCTTGGCCACACATCTGTGGTCTCCCGAGTGGCAGCTGAGTCCACACACCCACAGTCAGCTATTTTTTCTGTAACTCCACCAACATTTGATTTTTTATTCTCGTCCCAGGGCTGTCAACTTTTTGTGTCTCTGCTATGCTTCCATCTCCGTTGGCCGTTTTCCTCCTTAAATGATCCATTTTTGCAAAATGCCACCACCAGAAGACACGGAAACAGCATGACGGCACAGGTTGCTGTCTGTGCCTGAGCTGATGAACAGACGTGCAACGACCAATCACTGCAGGGGTGAAAGGAGTGACATGACTGGCTGCTGACCATGAAGCACGGTTTTGTTTCGTTTTTATTGAGTGTTACGTGGAATGAAGAACTAGCATCAGAGTCCGTGCCTTGTGCGATCACTCATTGCCAACATACCCTGGTAACTTAAATGTAAACTGTGTTGTTGGGGGACAGGTTTAACCAAAGCATGATGATGGAAATCCATGTGTATTCCCATGTATACATACATATAAGAATGTATATATGTATGGAATATATTAATGTATGGGAATTGGATATATATGTGAAATAGGAGGGCAGGGGGCAGGGCACAACCTTTAAAAAAAAATAGCCTGAGGATATGACATAAACTAATTGGAAACAAATAGGTCCAAGATCCAGAAGATTCGACTTCCGGTAGAACTTGATCCTTGTTATACGCTCATTGTAATACGTTAGCATCTAAATCACACAACCACCAGTGCTATGACAGTTCTGAGACCAACCATAAAAAGCCAAAAAGTGGGGGTGATCCAATTCCTGGAAATCCCTGCCCCTTCCCTAAAATATCTGGAATAATCATCTCACTCATTAGCCTGTGAAATTACCCAGCCTGTAAAAACTAACCACACCAAATTCCAAGGCACTCTCTGGCCATCCGAGATGCCCACACTCTGTCTGCGGAGTATTTCTCTCTGAATAGATCCATTGTCTCCAAATTCTTTCCCAACGAAGTAAGAGCCTTAAATTTGCTGGCAATGTATGTTTACACATGTATATACTGGGGAATTGTTCAAAGCAAGGGCTGCCTGCACTTTATTCTTCATGTGTATGTCTGTCAAAACAACATATGGAATTGTTTTTCATGCTTTAAAATTTCATATAAATGCTAATTATACTGCACGAGTATTTCTTTCTCTTCCAACTCTATTTTCCCTCTCTTGTTAGCATATTTAAGTCCATCTTCCCTCAGTGAGGCCAAGAGCCACCTGAAACCAGGAGCTCTGTTTCTCCCATCAGCTGAGGAGCTCCCCGGCAATGGGGTCTAAGCTTCCCTTTACCTGAGCTCACCTGACAACCCAAGGGGTGCTGCCCATGGAGGACTGAGAGAAGGATGGCTGCGACTAACAGCAGATGGTTTGGATTGGCATCACGCTCCCGTTGCTGGAAAAATCACACCAGGACAGCCTGCCAGATCTCTGTGTGCAGGGATCCTCTCCCCAAGGGCATCCTGCAGCATCCAGCAAGCCCTCCAGGCTGCAACTGCTGGCTTTTCCCGTCTCCACCTTTCATGCCCTTTAGAGTTAAAGCAATTTTAACAACATCCAATTTCCTCAAACGCTGGAAAAGGGTTACGAAGGGAGTGTTAGTACCACCTCCTTCTCCTTGATTCCCAGATGGGCGTTAAAAAGTCATTTCATCTGACACTTGGCCCCTGGCCCCGGGAGAGGCAGCCAGGGAAACAGTGTTGGGCCTGGAGCTGGTGATTCAGACTACAAGCTTCCCAGTTTGCTGTTCTTGTGAGGAAAAGAAGTTCACTGGGCACTTTTGGGTGTCTGTGGATGGATGAGTACGTGTGTGTGTGGATGCATTTGTGATGAAAGTGAGCATCTTTTAAACATGCCTCTGTGTAGGGCTTTGCCCTTGAAGAGATACAATTAAGGGTGGGTGTGTGTGTGTGCATGTGTAGGTAGGTACATGCACACCTATGTTCACAGTTTGGCACAGTGTGTGTCTCAGTAAATAAGCAGATATTTGTCCAGTCAGTGTACCCACCACTCACCACTCAACAAGGCTGCACGCTGCGTACGTGCCCCTTCTGTTCCGTGGGCACAGCCGCTCCCTGTTCCTACTTCCTGTCCTGAGAAACCAGCGAGAGCTGGTATCAACGTTGTGAGCAGGGTGTGTTAGGAAGCTATGTACCTACTGCCTCGGGGTGTCGTGTGTGTGTGGCAAGAATGGATCTCCATGTGTGTGTGAGTGTATATTTTCACCTGAAATCAAAACCTACTGTCAGATGTCAGCCCACCTACCTCAGGACGAAGCCCCAGGTTGGGACCCCCATGCACCCGTCTCATCCCCACACCTCCCGGGCTTGGCAGTGTTCCCCCCACCGAGCTGGGCTGCACAGCTTTAGCCCTCACCTCCTCCCGGTGCCCCTTCAGCAGTGGAGCAGCAGCCACGTCACATTCGACCAGTCCATCAGACTAGAACCTTCCTCACCTCGTACAGGTCATCTCCACGCTCAGACCTGGGCCCTCAGGTCTGGGGCACAACTCAGTGGAGCTTTANGGCACAGCCGCTCCCTGTTCCTACTTCCTGTCCTGAGAAACCAGCGAGAGCTGGTATCAACGTTGTGAGCAGGGTGTGTTAGGAAGCTATGTACCTACTGCCTCGGGGTGTCGTGTGTGTGTGGCAAGAATGGATCTCCATGTGTGTGTGAGTGTATATTTTCACCTGAAATCAAAACCTACTGTCAGATGTCAGCCCACCTACCTCAGGACGAAGCCCCAGGTTGGGACCCCCATGCACCCGTCTCATCCCCACACCTCCCGGGCTTGGCAGTGTTCCCCCCACCGAGCTGGGCTGCACAGCTTTAGCCCTCACCTCCTCCCGGTGCCCCTTCAGCAGTGGAGCAGCAGCCACGTCACATTCGACCAGTCCATCAGACTAGAACCTTTCTCACCTCGTACAGGTCATCTCCACGCTCAGACCTGGGCCCTCAGGTCTGGGGCACAACTCAGTGGAGCTTTACAAGGAAGAAAAGACTATCCCTTCCCCAGCATGCCTTGGCATACTCAAGTGTGTGTGTGTGTGTGTGTGCAGGCCTGCGTGCACTGCCAATGCCTGGCCCGGTCCCACGCCCAAAACGGTGGGACGGATGTGATTCTGCTCTGATGTGTTATCTGGGCTTCCTTTCTGGTGACAGCATCAGTGACTGCATCTGGTGACTGGC
This sequence comes from Neotragus moschatus, assembly GCA_006410615.1. NCBI lineage: Eukaryota > Metazoa > Chordata > Mammalia > Artiodactyla > Bovidae > Neotragus > Neotragus moschatus. The sequence continues at coordinate 532,631 of SJYA01002803.1, read as the reverse complement.
CAGCCCACCTACCTTTGGGTGTGTCTACCAAGCAAAGAAAGATAACAAACAGCATCTTGTAGGGCTTAGAACCTGGCTGGGAGCTGCAGAGTTAGCACAAGTCTCAAACTCAGAGTAACTAAAAGGAAGACATCTGCCAGGGGAGTGACATCATCCAGGCTGGGGGCAGCCAGGGAGAGCTGCGTGAGGAAGGCAAGAGTCTGCCAGGACCGGAGAGTGAGGCAGACCGGTCCTCTCTTTACATACATGTTTATACATATATACATAAATGTATACATATATGCATATACATATATAGATATATTTGGCTGCACCAGGTCTTCTGCATTCGGAATCTTTGATCTTCATTTCAGCATGTGGGATCTAGTTCCCTGACTAGGAATCGAACTTGCGCGGCCCCCTGCTTTACAAGCACAGAGTCTTAGCCACTGGACCACCAGGGGAGTCCCCAGATTGGCCCTCTTGAAAACGGGCAAAGTCTTTTCCAATGGGGCGCCACGCGGGACACCAGGAGGAGGCCGGTATGATATAATCAACTTCTACAAGCCAACCTAAACATTACTGAGCACTTTCGTAGGGCAAGCAAGGCTGGTTGGTGCACATCCATGTAGCACTCCTGGGAAGCAGGCAGCCAAGCACCCACTTAGCATCTGAGGAGCATCAGATGTGTGCCAGACACCGTGCCAGGCCCAGCAGGGTACAGACAAGGAGAGAACCTTTTCCAGATGGGAAAGCTGAGGCCGGAGAGGCTGGCTGTGCACGGTGAGGACCTAAGCAGGCAGGACTGGAACCCAGGTCAGCCTGACTCTGAACGCTACAACCTCAGAGAAAGTTGATTATGGCGGAGGGAGTGGGGAGTGAGCGAGAAAGTCGGGGTGCTGGGCTGCCTGGGGGGGTCCTGTAGATGAAACAGAAAACAACAGCCTGGTTAGGACCTGTGTTTTCCTGAAAGGTGCCTCAGAGTTTGCGGGAGATACTGAGATGCTGGGGTCAGTGCCGCAGCAGCGGGGTGAGCGTGAAGTGGGCATGCAGGTGGGGAGGTGTGGGCAGCCTCGTGGCTGGTGAGCATGGCCAGCTGTCTCCTTCCTGTGGACGTCATCTCCAAGGCACCTGCAGTCAGTCGGTGAAACCTGCCTCAGTTCTGAATCCATGAATACATTTATAGGTCATCACTGTCCTCCAAGTGCCTGTTAATGGCTCCATAAAACATGTCTCATTATGGCAGCAAGGCTTCCAGCTCTAAAACCCCTTTTGATTTTAAAAACAAAGTCTTAAAATCATTTTTTGATGAGAAAAGGACTCACGCTGACATTTCAAAGTGGCTGTAGAGAAGGAGGGGATTCCTGGTGTTCCCCCTCACCCCTGCCCCCGGCCCTGCAGGGGTGTCTGAGGCCTGTGAGACTCCAGCAGGAAGTGGACCTGTCCACGCCTATTCCTGGAGGTTGCTATGAGGATTACTGGTTACTTTAGTCCATCATTGTGCTCCCGACCAGCCAACCCCGGCATCCGATGTTGTCTCTAAAATCTCTATCATGACAAATCTCACGGAGCCTACAGGTTGATTAGAGATCTGGGCCATCTCTGGGCTTTAAGCATGGATGGGGCTATCATTTTCACTTTGCTGCTGTTGGTGCCTAAGATTCTATCTCCACCCCACTCCTCTATCCAAGTCTGTTTCCAGCAGCCCTCTGAAGAAAGCATGATTGCCACTGGGTCTCTTAACCTTAATTAGCACCCCTCCAAACTTGCGATTTCTCTGTGCTTCCCTCGCTGCCGTGGCACCAAATTCTTCATTAACTGAGTGCCCATCTCCACCTCCTGCAGGCCTCTAGGGTGCTGGGGCAGGGACTGGAGAGGGCCTCACTTACAGACTGTAACTAATACCCTCCCTTACTGTCCTGCCAGATAATTCTGGCAAAAAACAAAGGAATCACGTTCAGTGTTCCTTTCCACAACCCCCTCTCCCCCAGGTATCAAGTGCTCTCAATGTTAGCTCCATTATTCTCAAATCTGCCCCTCTACCCCATCCTGGTTCAGACTCTTTTCATCACTGGAGTAGATTACTGAACCCTTGATGATCTTCCTAGTTCCGATGTGCCTTCCTCCAGCTTTTGGAGGCCTCTGGTGTTATTCTAACTTCTACAGGGGCCACTGCCTTCAGAATCAAGACCAGACTCCTTCCCGTGACATCGAGGCCCCTGCTGTCTAGACCTCACTCACCGTGGGTCCCATATCTCACCGCACAGCGCACGTACGGAAAGCTGGATGTACAAACAGGGGCTGCTGACCCTGATGACCCCTTGCCTCCACCAGCGCTCCTTTCCCCAAGAGAGAGTCCTTTATCCCTCCCCTCCAACACATCCACCAACACACACACACTCACCATTGCCCTCTCTCTCCCTCTCTCTCTCTCTCTCTCTTTAGTTGCTAAGTCATGTCTGGCTCCTGCAACACCATGGACTGTAGCCCGCCAGGCTCCTCTGTCCATGGAATTCTCCAGGCAGGAATACTGGAGTGCTTTGCCATTCCCTTCTTCGCACCATCCCCCTGCCTCTGAGATAAAACCTACTCATCCTTCCAAGCTCTCATGGAAGACTGCCACTCTGCAAAAGTGCACAGTATTTCCCTGGCCCCTGGGTAGAAATAGTCTCCCGCTGTCTTCTCAAAACAATTTAGTTTTACCTTTGAGCCAGCATTGATCACAGTTTACCCTGTATTACATCAAGTCCCCAACACTAATAAAAATTAGTATTGATTGATTCTTTGGGCTAATCGCTTACCGTATATTATTTCAAAATTCTCAAAAGGACCCTGTGAAGCAGGTGAGTTTTTCCCTATTTCATGGAGGAGGAAGTAATCTCAAGTAGTTTAATTATATGCCTGAAGTCACACAGCCAGTAACTGGAGGCCTCGTGCCAGAGGGTGCTGGCCCCAGAGCCCACGCCTTTTGCCACCTCCACAGGCGCCCAGGAGGTCATGGGTGAGAGTTCAGCTGCGGTGTTTCTGTGCCCTTCTCTGCCTTTAGCACAAAGCGAGGTGCATGGGGCGGGTCACTCACCCTGTTCAGTATTGATCGATGGATCCGTTGGTGGCAGAGGAGCAGGAAGGTAGAGCAAAGAGAAGAGAAGAGAACCTGCTGGGTAGACAAAGAGAAGAGATTCCAGGGTCCTCTTAAATCATATGCCTTCCTTCTTGCCATGCCTCAGCTGACTCCACTGAAATATTGCACTTTTTCCGCCCCTATTCATTTTCTAAGGCTGTTATAGCAAAGTACTTCAACTGTTGTTTAGTAGCTAAGTCACACCCGACTCTTTGCAAACCCGTGTCCATGGTATTTCTCAGGCAAGAACACTGGAGTGGGTTGCCGTTTCTTTCTCCAGGGGATCTTCCCAGCCCAGGGATTGAACCCATGTCTNTTGAGAACTAGAACATACCCCCACCCTGCCCCAAGCAGCATCAGTCCAGAAACAAGTCAAAGCAGGAACCCACGGTGCGTGCACACCCCCAGGAGACCCGGCTCTGCTCTGTTTCTGCCACCGAAGCTGGGGACCTGCCTTTGTCTTCCTCTTTCACTTCCCATGTGCATGGAGAGAATGCTGTCTGGACTAGATGTTCCGACATTATCGCCCAGCACAGACGCTCTGTCATCCTAGGGAGACGGGCATAAGGGAGAGGATGAGAGGCTCCAGGTTTCAAATCCACAAGCCCCTCTTCTCTCCTTCTGCCTCTTGGGGGTTCCAAAACCTCCAAACCCTGCAGCTCACAGGAGGCTCTCTTACTGTCTCACATCTGAGGTCCCACTTTTGTGGCTCTGTAGCCCACTTCCTGGTTATATGGTTAGATAGCAACACTGATGCAATGGACATAAACTTGAGCAAACTCCAGGAGGGAGTGGAGGACAGGGACGCCTGATGTGTTCCAGTCCATGGGATCATCGTGAAAAGTCGGAGACAACTTAGTGATGGAACAACAAAGCCCACTTCCTTTGGGCAGAGCTTCACTCATAGACATGACCCACAACCAGGTGTGCACGAGTTCCTGTAAGAATCTGCCTGTGGCCCCAGGCGAACATTTGTACTGTTCTTCATCCTCGAACTGGCAGCCCTGGATAGCAGGGGGCCTGAGTGTGGCACCTGGCTAAAGGTCAGTGAGGTGGATACAGGGGGCAAGACTGTGGGAGGGGGTGCCTGGAAGCAGGGACGTGAGATGGAAGCTCTTTCCCGACTAGACACTTGCTGGGAGCCTGACTGGGATACAGGAGGACTCTCAGCTTTGGAATTTCTCTGGGGAACAGAGCCCAACCACCTATTTACGGAAAATCAGCTCCAAAAAAGAAAATGAAGCCCAAAGAGGATTTTTTTCACCCGGGACATAGTAAAAATCTCAACTGACTCCAAAGGAAGGAGGAGAAATCTCATCCATAATCTTGATGGATTGGAAACTTAATAAAATCCAACCCAGCCCAGTGAGGACTTAATTGGTGGCAGGAGGAGAGCTTCATTCCCTCCTTTGTCTTGGGCCGTGGGAACTAGAGAGATCAGCCCTCCCCGCTCCCAAAGAGACTCCTGGCTCAAGTTTAACCATTAAACTGGCTGCTCGAATTCAGGGACTGTCTTTGAACAAGTTAGAGAAAGAAAGTGTCTTCTCTCTCTCTCCCTCTCTCTCCCTCTTTCTTTTCTCCCTCCTTTGCTTTCTGTGCATGCTTGCCCTTGTGTGTGTGTGCGTGTCTGCGTGTGTGTATAACCAGTCACCACAAACTCACCATCAGCCCTCGCAGGTCCCCTCTCCTGTCCACATTTCCCACCCCCACCACCTCCACATCTCTCGCAGGCCACCGCTCCATCCTTCGGGATGTACCCTGGAGTTGCGTGGCATCTGTTTGTGTATGTCCTTTTAATTGCACATAGATGGTTGCGTTATAGACTCTGTTCTTTGCCTTGCTGAGATCCCAGGTGTGTCTCCACTGTTGAGTTTCTGTGACCAACCAGATCTGGGGCCCAAATTGCTGACGAGCACTGGACGAGCGTATGGACAGACTCTGCAAAGTGCTGAAACTTTATTTATTTTTATTTATTTTTAATTACAGTGTTGTGTTAATGACTGCTGTAGAGCAAAGTGACTCAGTTATGCATATATATATATATTCTTTTTCATGTTCTTTTTTATTGCAAATTTTTGCAGGATATTGAATATAGTTCCCTGTGCTATACAGTAGGACCTTATTGTTCACCCATTCTGTACATACCAGTTTGCATCTGCTAACCCCAAACTCCATGCAATCCCTCTTCCACTCTCCCTACCCCCCTTGGCAACCACCAGTCTACTCTCTATGTCCTTGATTCTATGTCTTTGAAACATCATTTTTAATATCCAACAACTAGAAACATCTGCAGCAATAGAAAGAGTACACTTATTGTGATAGATTCTTATTCTTATTCAATCTACTTATTGTAGTAGATTCAAGTAGTGGAATACTGCCTAGTAATGAAAAACAACAAAAGCATCATGAGTGAATTTCATATGCATTTTGTTGAGTGAAAGAAACCAGAAATTAAAGAGTTCATTCCAACTCTGTGAAGTTTAAAATTCTAAACAGGGAAATCCATAGAGACAGAAAGTGGCTTAACACTTGCTAGGGGCAAAGGGCAGGGAAGAAAAAAACAGGGAATGACTGTTAATGGGCCCAGGGTTTCTTTTTGGAGTGATGAAAAAGTTCTGAATTAGCTAGTGGTAATGGCTGCCCAACTGGCAAAGATACTTAAAACTACTGAAACTCTAACACTGAATTTGTGGAATGTGAATTATCTCAATAAAGCTGTTATAAAAAATTCATTGAGCTGTACACTTAAGATTCTGCATGGTACTGTGTAGAAGTTATACATCAGTAAATAGAGAAATTTACTCAAAAGCAAAAGTTTAAAAAAATCAGTGTTAAGAGTTTAAAAAGTGAAACACAAGTCCATAACACTGTATTCTGGGTAGAAACTCAGAATCATGTGCATACGAAGCAACACTGCAACTCTACAAGGATTTGTGCTAATCCAGTTAGATTGTTCTTTAGGGAATCCTAACGTCTTCTGAAGTGAAATCGCTCAGTCGTGTCTGACTCTTTGCGACTCCATGCACAGTAGCCTGCAACCAGGCTCCTCCGTCCATAGGATTTTCTAGGCAAGAGTACTGGAGTGGGTTGCCATTTCCTTCTCCAGGGAATCTTACCGTCCCAGGAATTGAACCCAGGTCTCCCGCATTGATAGACAGACGCTTTTCTGTCTGAGCCACCAGGGGACCTAAAGTGTCTGCCTGAAATGTGGGAGACCTGGGTTCGACCCCTGGGTCAGGAAGATCCCCTGGAGAAGGAAATGGCAACCCACTCCAGTATTCTTGCCTGGAGAATCCCATGGACAGAGGAGTTTTTGGACTACAGTCCACGGAGTCGCAAAGAGTCGGACACGACTGAGCGACTTCACTTTCACTTTAATGTCTTCCGACTTGAGTTTCCCTCTAAGCTTTGGACTTGAGGTGCTGGCCCCAATTCCTACCTGGCCCCCATCTGAACCCGTTTCTCTTGGCTGAACCCAGGTCTGTGGACAAGCCTCCAGGGTGACTGATATCCTACTTGCCTTCTGAATCGAATATTTTCTTGGAATTTTCTTTACTAACCTCAAATACCTTGGTGCCTGTGCTCATCCAAACTTTCCATGAGTTCTACACTCCGGAGCATGTTAACCAGGACCAGCTGGTCTCCAGGGCAACCCTTTGTGCTAGGTCTGTTTCCCAGCTGGAGGAGTGTGTCTCCACACTTCTGGCTAGCTCAGAGATACTCAGGATCCAGCATCAGTGAAACCCTAGTTGGTGCCCAGGCAGAGATACCCAGGAATCAGGAGGTCTGTGTTCCCAGCTTCACTGAACTGATAGAATGTACATCTTGCAACTCAGTGCAATAGACTCTGTCTGGGGCATTGGAAATGGCAGACACTGGCATTTGTCTTATCAAGTGAATAGACTGGTAATAGAGCAATCCTCTCGATGGTCCAGATATTGATTTATCTCAAGCACCCTTTAAGAGGCTCTTTACTACAGGGTCGGCCTCAGGGTAGAAGAGACTTGTTCAATTACTGTGTGTGTTGGTTGAGTTTCTTGGTTGCAGACAACAAAACCCTTTCTAGGGAGTTTAAAGAGAGAGCTTTTTAGTAAGGATGAGGAGAGCTCACAAAATCATCAGAAGTGCAGAAATAGCCTTTCGTTCAGCAGCAGGAAACAAATACTGGGACAAACCTTAGAAACAGCCTGCTAAAAAAATCTAACAGTTGGCAAGCTGTCATCACCTTTGGGCTTCCTTTGTGGCTCAGATGGTAAAGAATCCTCCTGCAATGCAGGAGACCTGGGTTCAGTTCCTGGGTCAGGAAGATCCCCTGGAGAAGAGTGTGGCAACCCCACTCCAGTATTTTTGCCTGGAGAATTTCATGGGCAGAGAAGCCTGGCGGGCTACAGTCCATGGGGTCACAAAGAGTCAAACACGACTGAGTGACTAACACGCATACACAAACATCACCTTCACCACAAAACCACACCAGCACAAAGTGTGTTCCCCCAGTCACCTCTCATTTAGCTCAGTTAATGAGAGAAAAGCTCAGTGAGACCAAAGCTGCCATTTAATTTAATAGCACTCATGTCAGAGCTAGAAATAAGGTAACCAACCATCCCAGTTTGCCCCTAAAGGAGGTTTTCCAAAATGCAAGACTTTTGGTACTAAAATCAGAGAAGTTCCTGGAAAACCAGGATGAGTTGGTCACCATAAGTAGAAAATGTGGTGCTTTTGGATTCTACCTTGGGAATCTCCCCAGACATGAAGAGGAGGTCAGATGATTTGGAGCAACCACCATGACAGATCATCTCTAAACTACTTGATAAAAATAAGAGCAGCAGATACTGATTTAGGCATGTGCTTGCAAGTGCTTTATCATGACTGTTATTATTTTTCCATCATCATCTCCCAGGTTTCCCTCGTGTCTCAGACTGTAAAGTATCCGCCTGCAATGTGGGAGACCTGGGTTCCATCCCTGGGTTGGGAATTTCCCCTGGAGAAGAGCATGGCAACCCTCTCCAGTATTCTTGCATGGAGAACTCCATGGACAGAGCAGCCTGGCAAGTTAGAGTCCATGGGGTCTCAAAGAGTCGGACACAACTGAGCGATTAACAGACACACACGATTATCTCATTTAATCTTCCCCACAAATCCATGAAATCATATTACTTGTCCAATGATGTTACAGGTCCTGTCCTCGTGGGTCTTATATTGTTGTGGGGATACAGACAAGAAACAAGGAAAAGTATACACCTGGGGGTGTGCTGAAGTGTAATAAAAGAGACCAGGGGTGGGGGCTACATAGAAAGAGTAAAGGGGCAGAAGCAGCTACCTTAGTTATGGTGATCAGAGGTCAGGGAAGGCATTTCTGAGAAGGTGACATTTGAGCTGAGACTTGACAGACGATGGAGCCAGATACACAGTGATCTGGGGAAACGGTGTTCTAGCCAGAGGGTGAAAAGTGCAAAAGGCTCATGGTGGGAGCAGAGCTTTGCACAACTGGGGAACAAAAGCAGAGCTCAGTGTGACTGCAACAGAGTGAGGGAGAGGGGAGAGGGGTATTAAAGGAGATTCGGACCTGGGAGATGATGGTAAAGAGTATGGATTTCATTTTAAGATCAATGGAAAACTGGGGGAGGGTTTTAAACAGAGGAGTGGAATGATCTGATTTTCATTTTACATCCAAGGTCACAAAGCTGGTGAATGAGAAATGAAAACTGAAATCAGATATATATCACCATAGAGCCCTGTTCTCAAAAACCATGCCTGCTGAGTCCAACCAGGACTAAGGAAAAAAAGGTACTTCTGTCTATTTCTGTTCACACGTGTTTATTCTGTGTTTCTATACATATGTGTTGTTTCTGTAGCTCTGGTTCTCAACTGGGGGTGATTTTTGCCCCCCAGGGACATTAGGCAATGCTTGGAGATATTTTTAGTTGTTACAACATGGGATGGGGTTGCTACTGGGATCCGGTGGGTAGAGACTAGAGATGCTGGTAAACCTCCTGCAATGCACAGGACAGCCCCTCAACAAAGAATTATCCAGAATATTGATACAGCTCTATAGGGACTAGCATAGCCATTTCATTTTCTCTCATGCAGTGACGGGTCAACTCAAATGAAATCTGAGGCTCCTGCCAATTCTCTTAATATGTCCCCTTCTTTGGAGACAATTCTTCAAAGCAGGCAGCATCCCTGTTGCTGTGTTTCCCGTTCTGAACAGCCAGGCAAGGATAATACATCAAGCAGCTCTCAGCAGCAGGCGGGCGATGGAAAGGAGCCAATGAGCTCTCCTCCCAGTGCTCGCGTCTGGGTTCTGGGGCTGGAAAGGTGTTTGGGTGCTGGCTGTTCCCCCATGCTCTGCACAGCTGTATTCACACAAGCTGTGTCTGCTCCTGTGCTCTGCTCCCCCAGTGCCATCTGAACGCATCACCCAAGCTACACACCCAAGGGCCCCTTGCAATGCAAGCCTAGTCACTGTTTCCATGTGCTGAAGAGGCCAAAGGACTAGACCACCAACTACTCAATGCGTGCGGCTATGGAGCCCACCCGCTCACACTGTTCCGATGAACAGGCCTTGAAGACCCTTGGCATATGCGATGCACCCTCCCTTACCAGCACAGTGGACAGCTCATCAGCTGTGCTGCGCAAACAGCTCGTCTACCCACATGAGTGGACTGAGCACTTCCCTTAAGACACTTGCTGTACTGAGCACTTTAACACATCATCTCTTTGTCTGATTTCTTTCCAAAGCAAATCAAAGCCAAAATTTAGGAACAAGTAGTTTGGTTGGGAAGTGATCTGGCCATGAGCATGCAGGAGTGGGGATGTATGACAGGAGCGGGAGAGAAGCCTGTGGAGGGTGCTCATGGTGACGGGGATACTGCTCCAGGCAGTGGGGGCGGGTGCCCTCTGGGAGACCATGGGCAACTAACCTCAGGGTCGTCCCCCACCCAGAAGAGAGGGAGCTGGGCTGTTTAATCACCCATTTCTGTCCCTCTTGAGGGGTGTTTGCAGGACATCAACCCCTTGATGTCTCCTGCCTCCTGCAGCCTAGACACTTTCAGTCCCCAGAGAGCGCTGTCAAGCAGAGATACAGAAAGCAGGGGGCAGTAGGGCCACCATGCATGGGTCACCCCCAGGTAGGCTGAGGGGGTGCAGTCAGGATGCCAAGAGCGACTGCTACGTCTCCCGGTCACTAAGGAAGCTGTTCGGATGGGTCCATTTTAAGTGAAGCAATAGGGACTGCAAGAGGTGATGTGAACTTGTCCAAGGCCACTGGTTAATGAAATGTGGAACCAGGATTCAAACTCAGGCCTGTCTGATGGCAAAGCCCACATTCTTACCCACTGTATTTGCTTCCTGGGGTGGCCATCACTGAGTACCACAGGTTGGGTGGTTCAAACAACAGAAATGTACTTTCTCACACTTCTGGAAGCCTGAGCTCAAGGTGTTGGCAGGGTTGATTCCTTCTGGAAGGCTCTGAAGGAGAGTCTTCNCACATTCTTACCCACTGTATTTGCTTCCTGGGGTGGCCATCACTGAGTACCACAGGTTGGGTGGTTCAAACAACAGAAATGTACTTTCTCACACTTCTGGAAGCCTGAGCTCAAGGTGTTGGCAGGGTTGATTCCTTCTGGAAGGCTCTGAAGGAGAGTCTTCCATGCTTCTCTCCTAGCTTCTAATGACTTGCTAGCAATCTTTGATGTTTCTTGGCTCTTACATGCCTCACCCCCCATCTCTGCCTTCATCCTCACATGGCATTCTCCCCATGTCCCTGTCTCCATGTTCAAATGTCCCCTTTTTTATAAGGACATCAGTCATATTGAATTGAGGCCCGCTGCCATGACCTCATCTTAACTAATGTATAGAACATCCCTAATTCCAAATAAGACCACATTCACAGGTTCTGGGGATTACAGGCTTAAAATATGAATTACATTANCCTGTCTCCATGTTCAAATGTCCCCTTTTTTATAAGGACATCAGTCATATTGAATTGAGGCCCGCTGCCATGATCTCATCTTAACTAATGTATAGAACATCCCTAATTCCAAATAAGACCACATTCACAGGTTCTGGGGATTACAGGCTTAAAATATGAATTACATTATGAATTTTGAGGGGACACAAGTCATCTCATACCATCCACCACACTGTCCCTCAATTTTCCATGGGCTTTGGTTCTGCACAATCATTTTTATCCTTTGAGCTCACCCACCGCATCTGGACAAGAGCACCCATTAGCTTATGTCCCCAGCTGCTCTCAGTGGCCCTACCCAGCCGTAGTGAGTGTGACTGGTCACAGCCAGAGGGCAGAGGAGTGTGGAGAGTGGAAGAAATCTGGGAGAAGGCCTCAGTGGCAGAGCTGGGCCCGAGGTCCACCTCACTGTCACTTTAATCACCAAGATTCAATCAGCAGACACAATAAAGAGAAGTGTTATGGAAATAAAACACTGCCAGAAATCTTTCTCAAATTGCAAGTGCATGCAACGAGCAGTCTGGGTTTATGAAGAACAAATTATGCCAGACACACTTGATTGTGCCTTTGAGGGAACTAAGAAATTAAGGGACGGGAAGGACGGGAGAGATGTAATACATCTTGATTTTAATACAGCAATTGATACATTGTCTGGAGGAATTGTCCTGGCAAAATTAATTCAAATTGGCTTGGGGAGGAGAACTATCCCTGGGGTTGAAAACCAGTAGAAAGATAAACAAACAAATAATAATTAAAGGAGAAAACCAAAGCCTACAGCCCGGAGGTGGGGAAAGGGGGGAGGATGATGGGAAAGGAGGTGTGTGTGTGTGTGTGTGTGTGTGTGTGCGCGCACGTGTGTGTGTGTGTGCACACGCGCGTGCACCACTCAGTGGTACCCAATGCTCTGGTGCCCCACAGACTGTAGCCCACCAGGCATCTCAGCCCATGGAATTTCCCAGGCAAGAATATTGGAGTGAGTTGCCCTTTCCTACTCCAGGGGATCTTCCCCACACAGGGATCAAACTCAGGTCTCTTAAATCTCTTGCATTGGCAGGTAGGTTCTTTACCAGCAGCGCCACCTGAGAAGCCTAGGGAGAGGGGGAGTCCCTGGCTTTTCGGTAAGACTCAGAAGTGCCCAGAAGTACAGAAAAAAAGAATCTGGTGGTTGGGGAGGTGGAGGAAGGGTGGGGAGAGGAAGGGACAATCCAGAGAAGGGGCTCACCAGGAGCCTGTCAGGCAGTGGGGTTTGCCCTGGTTCTCTACCTGGTGGGTCACATCACCTACCCAAAGAGGCTGGGAACCTAGAGGCTCTCCTCTGAAGAGCCCACAGCCTGGGCAGGGCAAATTCATCAAAAAATAAACACGGCGATGCAGCTGATTTCAGCAGTAGAGTCAGGTGCTAGTCTTGATCAAGCATTTGCTTTTACAAATGCAGAACCCTCGAAGGAAAGCCACCCATTCCTCAGAACCATAGATGCCTGACGTGGGCTCAGAAGGCTGGAGCTGGGAAAGGCCTCGGTGAAGGAGGGCCTCCCTGCACAGATGCAGAGGCTCAGGCCCACAGAGAGAGGAGTGCAGTGTGTTAGAAATGCAGATTCCTGGGCCCAGGGCTCAGAGGTTCTGGCTTCTCATGGAGCTGGGATAAGGCCCAGGCAACATCATTTTTAACAGGTGGACTAGAGGTGATTCTGGTCTGTGCACTACGCTGAGAAACCCTGGCCCACAGTCACACTGATCCTTCCATAATTTTTATTTCTTCCCTTCCCTTCCCTGTTCTCTCTCCTTTCTTTCTTCCTTCCCATCAAAAGATTTCGTGGTGTGCCTAGCTAAAGGAAGGCATCGTCTGAGCTTCCAGGGACACAGAGGTGAAGGTGACCACCATCTTTGAGACGTGGACAGTTAGGATACCCAGTGGAAAATCTTACAGGCAGCATGCAAGACAGAGGTCGTGTTCAAAGACCCCATGTAAACACCACCCACAAAATCCAGACCGATGCAACCTGTGAGACAAAGACCTGGTTTCCTCAGTAAATACACTGCTAGGAGCAAAAGTAAGAGGGAGGGGAGAGCTCCAGATCAAACAGGACTGAAGAAGCACACCCATCACTTGCAAAGTGAGACCTCTTCTGGATTCTGATCCAGGCAAACTGACTGTGAAAAAGAGAATCTATGAGATAATCGGGGACATGGGGACATCTGTGACTATTTGATGATTTTTAAGCAATGTTAAGGTACTTATATTGTGCTTATTTTTAAACAGTCCTTATCTTTTAGACATGGATTCTAAAATGTTCATGGATAAGACTATATGTCTGCAGTTGACTTCAGACTGATCATTTGTGTGTGTGTGTCTGTGATGTGTGTAAGAGAGAGAGAGACAAGGTTGTCCTTGAGTTGATAATTGTTCAAGCTGATGATCGGTATTTATGAGTTAATTATGCTATTCTTTCTACTTTGTATATTTGAAATATTCATAAGTGAAAGAAAGAAAAGAAGGAAGGATGGAAGAAAAAGGGAGAAAGAAAAAGAAAGGGAAGAAGGGTAGGAGAGGGAGGGAGGAGGGAGAGTAATGGAAGGAAGGAGGAGGGAGAGTAACGGAAGGAAGGAGGAGGGAGAGTAACGGAAGGAAGGAGCAGGGGAGAAGGGAGGAGGCAGGGAGGAAGGAGAAGCAGGTGACAGATGAGTAGTGGATGAAGCCACAGACTAATGACCAGACAGGATGCTTCAGGGAAGGTGTGCTGCCTCGGTGGCCGGGCTCAGCTCAGGGAAGGATTAAGTGCTGGCTGGGCCAGGATGAGAGGAAGGGGAAGGTGGGATGCCTCCTCGCAGAGGAGGCCACAGAGAGAAGCAGAGACCTGGGCGTCCAGAGCTGCCAGAGCTGTTCTCAGGAGCCCGGGATGCTGGGGGGTTGCAGGGAGAGACCAAACAATCTCAGACAGGGAGGCGTGGAGAGGTGGAGAGACACATGCTTGGTTCTGCCCCCATGGGCTTCTCCATGGATATTGGACGGGGTGGGGAGATGAAATGAGAGAAAACACATTACAGCCATAACAAGAGTGAGGAGTGTCTGAACTAAAGCCCGGCAGCGGGAAGGCGCTTCTGGAGAGCTGTAGGGCGGAGAAGCCAGAGGGCTTGGTGCCGGGCTGAAGAGAGGTGTTTGGGCTGGCTCCCAGGTTTCCTGTTGGTGGTATCATCTTTCAGCCACGATGGGGCGCCCAGGAGAGGTAGGAGGTCCACGTGGACACCTTGCACCGTGGGACAGCCATGGGGGGATGTATCACAAGTAGCTGGCTGGGCAAGACTACAGCTCTGAGGAGAGGTTTAAACCAGAGGATGGACAAGATCACCCTGAGGAAAAGGAGAAGAGAAGAGGGGAGGAGACGATGAGGGTTGGGGGGCGGGGAGAGAAGGAAGCTGGGGTCAGAGTCTTAAAAACCACCACGAACTAAGGGAGGTGCCAATGAAAAGAGCCTGCACACAACCCCCGACTCACATTGGTGCTGCGCCAGATGCCCTCCCGCAGCGTCCGCCTAGTGACCCGCCGCCCAGGCTTCCAGGCGCTGACTGTAGCCGTTGCGTCCTCTCTGGGCCCTCCCTCACCATTCCTGCCAGGGGCCTCCCGCCCCTGTCTGTGGGCCCGCTGTTGCTCAGGAAGCTGATGGATGCCTCCATCACTGAAACCCTTCCCCTTGCTGTCAGCTGCGCTGGCTCTCCCATATATGGTTTCCTTGCTCCGTCCTTCCACACTCTGTAGAGTCCACCAGACCTGGGGTGAAGTCCTGGCTCAGCCACCGGGCATGTATGTAAATCTGGATATTTTTCCCCCCTTCCGAGTCCATTTCCTCCCCTGTAAGATGGGAGTGATAATCATACTGACCTCTTGAGTACCACACTGCACGGATAGCACTTAGCTGTGTGCGTCACAAATGTCATTGTCCTTGTTACCATTCTCTGTGTTTGCACAGACCTGTCTCCTGGACACCTGAACAGCCCCCGTTACGCCCGGGGAGCTCCTCCTGCGGACCACCTGTTCTGTGTTTTCCTGAGTGCCGAGCCCTCGGCCAGCCCTCCCCTCCAGTGGTGACATTCCCCCATCTCCTGGGCGTCTCCTGGCTCCTCTCAAGTCTGGCTCTCCTGCCTAATTCTGAATGTTGACCTCTTCCTCGCCCCAAACCAACACCTTCTCAGAACCATGGTCCAGCAGGACCTAAAGAGTGTCTATTGATCTCAAGGCACTTCATACACTTGTCAAAAAATTGGCAACATACGGCTATGTTCGTGTTACTGATTTTTCCAACTTTTAACTACGGAAGTGATGGAGAGATAAAAGAAGATTTTGCACAGGTACTGTCCCCCCACCCCACGTAAGCATAACGATCTCGATGAGGCAGCAGTGAGCAGTGCCTTGAAGTGAGACCCTAATTCCGTGACCAGGAACTGAACCTGGGTAGCTTGGAGGAGAATCAGAAATCCCAGCCACCAGACCAGTAAGGGCTAGAGGCTAGAAGCTGTTTTTCCCTGGATCTTTGCTCACCAGTGAGAAATGGATTTCTCATGAAGGCAAGAACTGTAAAGGCAAGCACAAAGTTTATTTAGAGACATGCCACAAGTGGGAGCGCCCACAGAGAAGCTGTTTAATTAAGAGAGAAGCAAGGCAAGAGACGCACCCCTGGAGAGAGAGGGTGGAGATGTTCCCCCTTAGTGAGGAAGAGTGCAATAAAAAGATGGCTAAATCGTTTATACAGGTCAGTTCTTCCGGGTCTTTGTTTACATTTAGCAAATTATCTGGTTTCTTTTTCCATACCTGACCTGCCCTGGGACCCTCCCAGACACGCATGCGTGTCCCAGACACATTCTAGTAAAGAGACCCGAGACGGCTTTAGCCTCACACATTGCTATCACAAAGGGTTCCCCTCCTTTTGGACGCCCATGGGGCCTTTCTGAGACTGTCAAATGTCTCCCCGGTCCCAAGGATGGGGCATATATCACCTCCTGATCTCTTAACAGAGTTTAGTCCCACTCTGTCCCTGCCATAAAAATGCCCAGTGTCCGGTTATTTACCCTATTCCCATGGCTGGTTTTTATATCGAGGTGTAGATCTCGAAATATAGACAGGAGTCCGGTCATAAATACATTGTCCTGGAGCCCGTGTGTCTCCAGCTTCAGGAAACGTAAACAGGGAGCTGATAATGAATGTCCGGCCTAGAACTCATCTTCTCACCCCAGGAGGTGGGGATAGGGGGCCAGTTATAAACACCTATCCTGGCACCCATCTATCTCTTGTTTCAATAGCAGTGATTCCAACTGGGGCTTGGGGGTACCCATGAGGATGGGGCTGCCTGACCAGAGCAAGCAAAACCATACTTCCCANATGTCCGGCCTAGAACTCATCTTCTCACCCCAGGAGGTGGGGATAGGGGGCCAGTTATAAACACCTATCCTGGCACCCATCTATCTCTTGTTTCAATAGCAGTGATTCCAACTGGGGCTTGGGGGTACCCATGAGGATGGGGCTGCCTGACCAGAGCAAGCAAAACCATACTTCCCATTCTCTCGGTGAAAACAAGATAAGAAAAGCCATTCGGGTTCATGAAAAACAGCCTCCCTCCTCCCAGCTATCCCTAGACATTACAGAGACGGCCGCTTTCTAAAGCGTTTATTCAACAGCCATTTACAGGGCACTCACCATGAGGCAGGCACCAAGGGCTGAAATTGAATTTACTTCCTGTATTAAATCTCAGGAAAGATTGGGAAGCCTTGTCAGCAAGGCCTCCAGGTAGAATTTCTATGCCTTTACAGAATAACACACGCATTCTCTCGTGCGCTATTTATTGTTCCTGTTGCTTCCTCGGAGGGGAGAAGTAAGCTCTCCGTCTCTCGGGTCACTGCAAAACAGGGGAGCTGCCTGCCTTGGTGACTGGCTTGAAGGGACATTATTTGCCTCTTTTTTATCTGAAGCCATCTCAATTCACTGCCATGGTTCATGTAAAGCGGTATTTGAGGAGAGAGGGTTGTGGCTGTTTTTAAAGCTCAGCTGGAAGTGTGAGATTCACTGGATCGTGCATGCTAATTCGGTTCGGTCGTGTCCAACTCTCTGTGACCCCATGGACTGTACCCCGCCAGACTCCTCTGTCCTTGGGATTCTCCAGGCAAGAATACTGGGGTGGGCTCCCATGCCCTCCTCCAGGGGATCTTCACGATCCAGGGATTGAACCCACATCTCCTGCAGCTGTTACATTGCAGGCGGATTCTTTACCGCTGAGCCACCAGGGAAGCCCTTAACTGGATCATTTGTACGGTTTTATTTTTTGGTGGTGGTGGTGGTGGTGGTCCAACCTGCTACTTAGTCCCTGGCTTCCACTCTCCTCTCCTGCTTTTAGCAATAAGATCCCAGTGTTTTAACTCTGGCCTCCCATTGATTTCCATTTCCCAGTTTCCCTTGCAGCTGGTGGTGTGGAGCTATGGGGCCAAGTTCTCGCCAAGGGGATTTAAAGAGAAAGGATGCCACAACTTCTGGGTCTTGCTCTTAAAATGTTGACGGGTTCATGCACCTTTCTCAGCTGCACAGAGTGCCCATGAATCAGCACTGACCGTGTGGATGAGGGCAATATTCTACAAAAGGAGTCTGGGACCCTTGGTGACCTTGCAGAGCTATGCCACCTACCCACTGTGAACCGTCTACCTATGTCTCTGGATGACCACATAAGAGGAGAATAAACCCACTGAATTCATAGGGCGGCTTGGTTACAGCAGCCTAGCATATACCCTAACTAGTACATTCTTTGCGCATGTGTGCTCACTCCCTTTAGTTGTGTCTGACTCTTTGTGACCCTATGGACTGTAGCTCACCAGGTTCCTCTATCCATAGGATTCTCCAGGCAAGGATACTGGAGTGTGAGTAGCCATGCCCTCCTCCAGCGGATCTTCCCCACTCAGGAGTCAAACCCATGGCTCCTGTGACTTCCACATCCCAGGTGGATTCTTTACCACTGAGTCACCAGGCAAGCCCAATACATTCTTTACTACAGTGAAATCATTAAACTCCTAAGTTCTTTGGGCACCTTCGGTACAAATAACCACAGACTCTCCTTCTCCCTCACCAAACACTCACAACTGTTTAGGCTCCCTCTGCTCTGGGCCGCATCCGAAACAGTCCTATGACAGCAACTTGCTGGGGACTTGTTCTTTTACATTCTAACTGCAGAAGCATCATGTCCTTGCAAAAACCTTAGAGTGCATTCAGTAAACGGTTTTCTTCTGGAAGCATCATTTACCCTTGAGAAGCTGGGTTTTCCACACATTTTCTGTGTATTGGAGAGCATGTTTGTGCTGTAGGTATTCCTGTTAGAGCAACGAGGTGGCTTCTGTTTATACTGAGATATTTTCTAGCGTCTCATGTCAAACCGGAGGGCTCTTGGGATCCACTCTTCCCCTTCCCAGGGACTCGACCTCCCACTGTTCCGGTTAAGCCCGTGGGGGCGTGAGGCAGTTGTAACTTGACAAGGAGCAGCCCACGAGGTGCGAGAGGTGGGGAGAACACACAAATAAAGACATTATAGTTCCTTTTAGGCCGGAAAAAAAGAGCAGGGGAAATCACAATAATATAATTTTAAAACATCCTTGTCAGGTAAGTCTTTAGGCAGGAGAAAGGTGTTGAGAAATCAAGCAAGCAAAGACAGCATGCCACAAGTCCCAGAAGACCAGACGCCACTTGTATAAGCAGCCTGAGAAAGGGAGGGTGCATTCGGATGAAAATTAAACAGAAACTGGATCACAGTGAGTGAGGAGGAATGAAAATGCTCCTTGGAACCAGGACTCCGCTACGCTGAGGAGCTCACAAAATGCACAGACCCCTTTACTGAAACAAAGATAGTGGTTCTTATAGCTCCTGCCACCTGCTCCAGCGCTGTCCAGCGTGGGGAGGCAGGCGGCTGGCACAGCACAGACTCCCACCTGGCCAGCAGTGCGGTTAATCCTGCAGCCAAGGTGCCTCATGCATCTAGAGTGAGTCTCAAAGAGGCCCACATTCACCAAGCAGCCTCCTCCCTAGAGCCCCTCACCCACCAGACAAGTGGAAAACTGAATGTTGCTGTCATACTGACCAGGGCTCAAATCCTAGGCCTGCTACTTGGCAGTTGAATAACCTTGGACAAATTACCTTATGATTATTTCTCTCTGTTTCCTCCTCTGTTCATTCCAAGAGTTGTTTATGGATTAAAGGAAGTGATGGATATTAACTAATTGCCCTTCTGTGAAGTTTAACTTCCCAATTCCAGACAGGGCATCCCCTCAGGATTGGGTCTCTGCACCCACCCCAGACTTCCGTGAAGGCTGCTCCCCTCTCTGAACACTCCCTCAAGACACCCTTGTTCTGGGCCAGCCTTGCAGCCTAGTGGCCAGGCCACCAGGGACCACCCCCCTCCCACAACCTGAGGTTAGCCTGACCTCCCCAGAGGCTAAGATGCTGCAGTGGACCCACCAGGCCCAGAGGGAGGAACTTGCTGGGAGGGGTTGAAGCAAGTTCAGTCCACAGGTCTCATGTACAGAGAGGCCAAACAAAAATATTGGNGATGGCATCACCGACTCAACAGACATGAGTTTGAGCAAGCTCCAGGAGATAGTGAAGGACAGGGAAGCCAGGTGTGCTGCAGTTCATGGGGTCACAAAGAGTCAGACACAACTGGGCAACTGAACAGCGACACCAAGAGTGGGACCTAGGGTCCCACACCTCTTCCTGGGGCTCTAGATGAGATGAAGGACTCATTACCATTTGGATGAGTTGTCACTCAGACACAGGAGTTGTCTCTCCCTGAGCTGGGGAAGGGGCGTGGTGGGGTGGGGGCACTCAAGGACTTCTTGCTAATTGCTTCTGTCACCCTCTCCCAGAGGACAAAAGAGGTGCCTTCTTCAGGGGTTGGAGAGTCAAGCCAACCACTTGCCCCTCTGTAGAACGGCCCCCAAGCTCCCAGCAGCCTTGTCACCCTCCTCCCACTGATTCAGGTTCCAGCCTCTCTGCTGCTCCACCCTCCAGGCAGCTCAGTGGGCAATGATCAGGCACCTGCTCTGGGCAGGCCTTGGGCCCGCCTTATCCCTGGGGACGCCTGACAGCCCTGCACCCACCTGCAGCACCCACTGACCACCACTTATTGGGAGAAGCAAACCAGGCTTGTGGACCTGAGCCTTCCTGCTCTTAAGGAAATGAAGACCAAAAGTGTCCAAACTGGAAAAGAATCTGGTGACCATCTGCTTCTCAAAGGTTAGTGGAGAAGCCTTTCTTCAAGTGAAATCTTAATTAGTATTCAATACAGAGCATGAAACAGACAAAGTGGGGGCTGCCTTGGTTGAAGCAGGGGAGGTGCTAGGTGCTCTCTGCCCTTCATCCCACTCAGGGCCCCCACAGGTGTCCACAGACCCCAGTGAAGAGAGCTCTCGGCCAGGTGATGGTCATGGTTTCATTCTGTCTGGTTCCACGTAGACGGCCAGGTGACGGTCATGGTTTCATTCTGTCTGGTTCCACGTAGAATCCAAATGTCATTTGCATTCCCCAGGGTGTTCCAAATGTAATGTGAATAGCTACTGATCTTTCCAGATCTTTGAGGGCTGATGGAAGAGAAAACTGGAACCTGGGAGGTGAAGTGACAACCCCAGGACCCCAGTGCCAGCTCCCCTTTCAGTCTTTCTCCACAACAGGCGGCCACTCTATGCTTCCCCAGGTTAGTCCCCAGCACATCCCAGCTGGTTCCTTTCTGACTCTTCAGGNTTGAGGGCTGATGGAAGAGAAAACTGGAACCTGGGAGGTGAAGTGACAACCCCAGGACCCCAGTGCCAGCTCCCCTTTCAGTCTTTCTCCACAACAGGCGGCCACTCTATGCTTCCCCAGGTTAGTCCCCAGCACATCCCAGCTGGTTCCTTTCTGACTCTTCAGGATCCTAGAAAACAAGTCACTTTACTAAACGAGACCATGAGCAGGGGTGTGGAGTGAGAGGCCACTGAACCAGATCTTTATTCAGGCTGCTGACTGTCTGGGACAATGAAGGTGCTCATGTTGGTCTAATTACAGGCCTGTCATTATTCATTAGTTCTGCAAAAGCACAAAGGGAAAGTAGGGAAGCGAGAAGGAACTCAGCCAGGAGGGCCCTGGGGAGGACAGGAGAGTGGGCCAGGCTGCCCTGGGCACCCCACTTCCTGCTTCTCCTACCTCCCCTCCATGACCCAAACTGCCCCCTCAGTTCCAGGAAGATGGTCAGAAAGACGCTCGCCACCCCTGTCCTCAGTCGTGCCGCGATCTATTCTCCTATCAGTGCCCACTGCTTCTGCACTCCCCTCTGACCACTGCAGTTCACTCATTCCCATATCCACTCTTTCAACAAATGTTCATTAAATACATATTATGTGCACAGGATTTTTCTTGACACTGAGGACACAGTGGTGACAGGTCTGATTCTCAGTGGAGTTCTCAGAGAGAGTCTGAGGAGGTGACATGTGAGCAGGAGACTGAATAAAGTGGAGCAGAACTGAAAGGGCCAAGGGCCTGGGGCAGGACTGCAACAGGCCCGAAGGTGGAGCAGAAAGGCCAAGGGGAGGACACCGGGGACTGAGGTCAGTTATACAAGTTTTGAGGCGCAAGGGTGGGATCGGGGAGACGGGCCTGGGGGCTGGTTCAATGATCTGTGTGTGAGGGTGGTTGCTGAGGTTAGACCGGCACAGCAGGGTGCCGGGGAGTGTTCAGAGTCTTTCATCGAAAGAGCTTATATTTTATACATTCTTTTTAAAATGTTTATATGTATTTATTTGGTGGCCTCAGTAGTTGCAGCATGTAGGCTTAGTTGCCCTGAGGCGTGTGGGATCTTACTTCCCCAACCAGGGACTGAACACACATCCCCTGCACTGGAAGGCAGAATCTTGACCACTGGACCACCAGGGAAGCCCTTGTATTTTGCATATTCTGTCTTCAGCTCTCATCATCTCCCTTCGTGATCACTCCCCTCTAGACTCTGCCTGTCCCAGAGCACAGAGTGATGAGAATTTCTTTAGTGCCATCTTCACGTGAGGTTTCTCACCATCACACAAACTGTTGCTTCTCCCAGGTTTTCACCAGGTGGGTGGGAGGCCCCGCAGTTTGACACAGGGGGGTTCTGGGAGCTGGGAGCAGAATGGGTGTGGGCAAAGGAGGGATCAGGTCAAAGTTCATGGCAATGAATGGGCAAGAGTAGTCATATAGATGAAACAGGACACAAAGGGACCAGAGCCAGGGCAGCAAGAAGTGGGTGGGTGGTGCGTAGGGGAGGAGAGCAGACCCTCATACCCTCATCTCTCACCTCAGTCCCAATCGGCCACTGAAGCTGGCATGGTCCCCTCATGCGGCAAAGGCTTGGAGATGTTATGGAGTCCTCCGTGGGCAGTGCTGAACTGATCATGCCACTCTTTCAGGTCAAACACTGCAGAACATCCTCTGGACGAGAGTGAGCGAGGCTGTCTGTGTGCTCTTCTCCTCCCCTGTCTTTGCATATTAATCCAACATGACACTTCTAGAGAGTAACCAGAGGCCTTGTCAACATATGGGCTGTCATTATGGAAGAAACACTGTATACCCTTGACAGTGATGAACGGGAAATAATTATACGGCATTGAACTAGATAGCTGTATTAGATCACATTATTTTTTTTTTTTACAAGTATATGTTCTAAAGGTGTGAGCAGCATATGGATCGTGGCAAGGTTGCTGAAATGCCGGACAGCCCTGCTTATGGGTGAGGAGGAGCTTCTAAGCTTGACTTGGAGGTTCAGATGCTTGGTGTGTGTGTCCCCTCAACTGGACGTAAAGCTCCCAAGCACCCACTATGTCCCTGTTTTCCTGTCCACTCTTCTGACATAGCTGATGCTATTTCTGTGCCTGTTAAATGGTCGGAGGGACAAATGAAGAGACAAGAGGATAGCTGCCCTGTCCCTTGCCCAGTGTGATGCCTGGGTCACAGGAGAATTAACTAAGGATCGTCACAATGACATTGTGTCTATCCTAGATCCCACTCCCACCAAGGGTCTACTCTCCCCTTCCTCAAGTGAGAGTGTACTGACCAATGGCCAGGAGAAGGAAGCCTGCGCATCAGGGGCTGTTACCCCTTCAAGGCAACAGACTAACATGCTTTGACAGTTGTCTTCTGGAGATGAGCTTAGCTGCAGAGGTCAGCTATGGACGGTCTAAGCACTTCTCAAATCCTAGGCTAATAGCTCACTTGGCTTACTGAGGTCCTGCCCAGCTTTAGCCCTTGGGTGATATGGGACCAGTGAGAAGCAGGCTGTGGGCTCCTCTGTCCTGGTAACAGGGCCGACACTTGCCAGGTCTTCCAGGTCATGAGGCACCGTCCCCCACATCTTCTCTGACCTCACCGCAGCCTGGAGGGAGACAAGTGGTGAGGACTGCCCCTTCACCATCAGAGATTCAGAGAGGGCCGACTGACTGGCCCAGACTCAGTTTTGCAGGAGCTAAGAGCCAAGACTGAATTGAACCCCAACCTTCCAATTCCAAATTCTTGGTCCCCTCCATGACACCACTGAGCTCCCTCTGAGAGTGTGAAGTTTAGAAGGAGGCAGCCTGAACACCATTTATTCTGAGCCCATCACTTGACTCAGGGTCTCAAGAGGGAAGAAATGAATGGGGTCCCCTGCCCCTGCGGCCCAGCCCCACGCACACACCATGCCACCTCGTCCCATTCCCCCAGGAAGTTCTGTCTTCCTGACGTCGTGCCCCACCATCACCATTTTACTCCCCAGACTGTATTTCCTCTCCACCGCCAGACAGCTGTGGCAGTTTACAGCTGTTTACCAGCAGTCAGGTAGAGGACGACCTAAGTGGAATATAAACTATCGAATTAAATTCTCCTCTTCAAATGCCACCCAGACTCACTCCACCTGAGAATTTCAATCATCGGTGCTAGTGACTTCTGCCTGCTCTGTAATGGATGCAACGGACACACTCTCAGGCTGCCAGTGGAGCTGGGCTGGGGCTGAGGCAGATGCAGTTAGAGGGGAGAAGGGTGTCCATGTGCAAGGGTACAACAAAAAGTCCCCTGAAAGTGCAGCGCCCTTGGGCTCCAGGCAATGCCATTAAATGGGCTGGGAAACAGCTTCATTTCCTGGAGCTTGAGTATCAGACCGAGGCATGCAGGGGAGTAAGGGGGTGAGCATGGGGTTCAGACCTTCAGACACTTTTTCGGGACTCAAGGAAGCAGCGAATGTAGGGGAGGAAGGATAGGGGAGAAAAGACAGACTCCCCTCGCAACATCAAAACCTGAGTAAGGCTCCTGCGTACGTACATGTGCTCAGCTGTGTCCGACTCTTTGTGACCCCACGAACTAGCCCCCTGGCTCCTCTGTCCGTGGGACTTCCCAGGCAAGAATACTGGGAGTGGGTTGCCATTCCCTTCTCCAGGAGATCTTCCCAACTCAGGGATCAAAACTCATGTCTCCTGCACTGGCAGGTGGGTTCTTTACCAGCTCAGCCACCGAGGACTATGAGGAAGTTCATATCCATATGAACTGCCAGCAAGCCACCCTGTAACATCAAGCCAGAGAGATGGGACATGGGCCTTCAGCACTTCAGAGCACAGAATGGCTCTGGCCTGGGAGGTCCCAGGCTCTGGTCTCGGCCCCACCACTCGTTAGCCCTGCCATCTTGCCCAGGCCTTTTCCCTGTGCCTGCACGTCTCTCCTCCCTGCCTGCACTATGGGAGAAGTTTCCTGAGAACTGATGAATGCTCTACATTGTGAGCTGCAGGTATATTCGGAGGGGAGGAGAAGGGAGGAGCCCCCTGAGAGATTTCCCTCCAGACCCCCAGGCCCTAGGATTGACCTCAGGTCCAGGGGGCACAAGAGGGGCCAAGGCCATTTGAGTCTTGGGAGGAGGGCTTGGCCGGGGGGGGCCATCCTGGAAGTGTCCTCTAGGAGGCAGCAGACGAGGTGCTATGGAGCCTTGATGCCCTGGAGACTCAGGGCTCCTCCCCGCCCCAGTCCCTGGGGGAGCAGCGGGGAGGAAGGCTGGGGGCAGAGGCTGAGTTATGACTTTGCTTTAGAGATGAAGAGGTAAGGCGCCAGTTTCACAGGCTCCCTGGGGCTACTAGTCGCCGGTGGTCACCACTACCTTGGTGTGGAGGGTGGTGGCTGCGGGCTGGGGGCAAGGGGTTCCTCATGCCTTTCACTCCCCCAGAGCCTGGGCTTCCTTCTCTCAGCCCTGGGACAGAAGACCAGCGCCTTCCACATCCTCCTTTCCTTTCAGTGGGCTCCCTGACTGGTCAATACACACCTTCAAGCCCCTCTGTCTCTGTGTGTGTGCTCAGTGATGCCTGACTCCTTGCAACTCCGTGGACTGGAGCCCGCCAGGCTCCTCTAACTGTGGGATTGTCCAGGTGAGAACATTGGTGTGGGTTGTCATGCCCTGGATCTCTGAATCTTCCCGACCCAGAGATCAAACCCGTGTCTCCTGCCCTGCAGACAAATTCTTTACCGCTGAGCCACCTGGGACGCTTACGCCCCTTTACTTGAGACCAGAAGAACCCACTGTATTTAAGATGTAAGGGAAAACAAGTCAAAAATAGTCATTGTTCACCTATTAAGTGCTGGGTGTTATGAGTTACATACTCTGATCTCATTTACTCCAAAGAGTCACCAGCTGAAGTGGGTTAGCCTCGCTTTACAGATGTGGAAACTGAGGCCCAGAGATGTTAAGTAACTTTTATAAGATCACACAGGTGGGAAAGTGATAGAACTGAGACTGGAACCTGAAATTCCCTAACTCCAATAGCCGTGTTCTTTCCACCATGGCAACCATCTAAAGCAGTAGGATGTTCAAGGAGGCAGACTCCAGAAAAACTGGAAATTGCAAAGATACAGAAGAATCTGGACTTGGAGCATGTTCTTACTGATTTCTTCACCCATTCTGGATCTCTCCATAACAACATGCCTCTTGCAGCCAGCCTGCTCTTCTACGGAAAGTCCATTTGCTGGCTTCTTTCTGAAACTGCTCCCCTGCGGAAGTGACCTGTTTATCTTTTATATCCTAGTCCTAACTCACTGCCTTAGCTCTTGGCAACTCTATGCTGCTCTAAGTTTGTTTGCATTTTTTTTTCCCACCAGCAAAATTATGTCCTCATTTTTATTCAAAACGTGACATTTGAGCTCCGGTCACGTGCTGGGTACTGAATGAGAGCCTAGGGGTCCATACTGGGTACCACTTACTGAGCACTTGCTTCCTGTGAGCACACAGTAAGCCGTTGACCCCACCACACACCCTTGGATCAGGTATGAGAGTCTGTGTCTCACAGACAAAATAACTGAGGCCCAGAGTCACTGAGTAAGCTGCCCCTTGTCACACAGCTAGCCAGACCTCAACCCCAGCTCTGTGGTTACAGACGCTGTGATGTTAACCCCACCCACAGGGCATGACAGGAAGATAACGTGCTTCCCTATCCTCTCCACCTGAATGCCTGACTTTTACTTTTAATTTAACGTGGGGAAGTAGGTCTATACCATATTCGTGGCAGTGGCACTCTGCTGAGACAGAAGAGAAATACGTAACATGCCTTCAACAGAAACTGAGCTCCATGACCTCTCCTGAGTCCTGGGATGTTCCTGCATGTCCCCTCCTCCCTCTCCCGTGTTCTTTGCAATCTCCCTCTCAAGCTTCTCTCTGTCTCCACTGGTCCCTAATGTTGGGGCTCCACAGGGCTCCGTCTTCAGCCCCCTTCTCTTGTCGCTCTATATCAGGTCTTGCAAATTTGAGTAACCCAGGGGGCATGAAGAAATCCACACCTCAGGGTATGTGTTAAACCGTCTCTGCAAGTGTGATCATCAAGGCAAATCCCTGCCTGGTGACAATCCCTGAACCCTCACCCCGCCCAACAAAGCACCCAAATGAAGCAGAAAAGGGCAGTCCACGGATGCTCAGGGCTGCAGCTATGGTCCTGGCTCCCGTGTCTGTTTTCCTGAAATGATTTTGTCTCCCTCAAGTATTTCTCTGCTTCCTCAGTGTTGATCACTCCTGAATCTGTTATCTTCGGCCCAGGTCTCTTTCCTGAGCTTCAAACTTTGCGGGCTGGCGATGTTAGCAGATGTTATCATCTGCTAACTGCTCCCACTGCCCCCAGGCCCAATATGGCCAAAACTGAGTGCACCACCCTTTTAACTCCGCACCTTCCGGCTTATATTCACTGAGCTATATTCTGTTGTCCAAAGATACTACAGCTTGCTTATCTTTTCATTTACTGAAGATCGAGTTTTGCTTCCAAGTTTTTAGCAATTATGAATAAACCTGCTCTTAACATCCAAAAAAGAGAGAGTGAGAAGTGAAGGCCCTTGACCTGCCTTACTTCTGTCTCTGGACATCAGAATGTTGTCAGGGGGCCAGAAAATCACCGCCATCTGATGGGTGATATCACTGACACATCAAGAATAGCCAAGAATAGCAGAACAGGAGGGTGGCAAAAGCCTGGGTCTCTGGTGACACGGCTGTGCTGATGAGCTGGCAGCTTCTGAGACCCCAGGAGACCCCTGGACTTTTTCTTATTTCATGAGAAAATGAATGTCTGTGTAGTTTGAGTCACTA
The DNA here is from genome assembly GCA_006410615.1 of Neotragus moschatus. Lineage (NCBI taxonomy): Eukaryota > Metazoa > Chordata > Mammalia > Artiodactyla > Bovidae > Neotragus > Neotragus moschatus. The sequence goes on along the minus strand of SJYA01002803.1, from coordinate 504,970 downwards.
TCAAGTGAGCATAGCCCAACCCATACTCTCTAATGCCCAGAACACTGCCCATGCCGGATAAGCCCTCCATGAGAGGGTGACTAGTCAGTGAAATGCACACGCACACAAAAAGTGAGAGTTTATGTGAGGAAACAGGTAAACACAAGGTGCTGCACGAATATGGAGAAAGATGAATTTTTCTGAGGCTTTTTCTCTCTGAGGGGTTTGGGCTTAGTGGGTTGTTAGGTTGCTACTTACTCTATTTCAAGTACAAGAATAGATGATGGTCTATGGGACTTTCCTGGTGGTCCAATGGCTAAGACTCTGTGCTCCTGATGCAGGTGGCCTAGGTTCAATCCCTGCTCAGAGCACTAGATCCTGAATGTCGAAACTAAGACTCAGAACAGCCAAATCTACAAATAATTTTTAAAAAAAATAAAAGATGAAGGTCCACATACACAGGATGGACAGTAAACAATGGGAGAAACGCCCTAGGAATCTCCCACAACAGTTCCTTGCTTATCCTTGGCAACTTGGCAGAGCCTGTCCAAGTGCAACACATTTGGTGAGAAGTTTCAGAGAAACACATCCAAACACAAGAAGGGATGGTACTGGACTCACCCCAAGGACCAGTCTCCACAACAGAGAACTGCAAAGATCTCTTTCTTCTTGGCCTTTGATTTAAGTCTGTAAAACTAGGAAGCATCAGGGTAACTCTCTTAATTCACTGTGGAGTCCTGAAGTCCACCCAGGGGACTCCTCATTTATTCACCACCAGCAGCTGGCAAGCCTGGCATGCTGCAGTCCATGGGGTTACAAAGAGTCGAACACTAAACAACTGAACTAAAGTGAGCAGCTGGCACTAACTCAGCAGACACAGGGTACAGTCCTGGTCTTTCTGTTGGCTCCACCAATCCAATTAGACCAATGGGGATCGCTGATACACCACCCAGTGTTGCTCATGGGCCGCAAGGAGTCCGGATGTATCATCTAATGCACCCCAGTGTTGGAAGCCAGCCCTCAGCCAACTCTCAGGGTCGCCTGAGATTTATCTCTGCCTGAGATCTGTGTCTGTGCACCTCCCGCTTTTCCTAGCACCGTCCCTGGCCATCCTTTGTGGAGCCCAACATGAAATTGTACACTGTTCAGTGTTCACTCTAATGTTCTTCGAAACACTCAGAGGAAGTCTAGCACATGCTAGTGTGAACTGAAGCCTTCCTCAGGGCTACTTGCTAACTAAATCTCCTTGCCCCTAAGGCATCTTTGTTGTATTCTTCTTGCAAGCTTTGAGTCTTGTCTTAACCATTGTTTTGCACTATTTCTTAGTATTATTTCATTTTATTGATTAGTTCCCCAACTAGAACATAAGTACCTTGGAAACAAAGCCGGTATCTTCTGCCCCTGCATGCTCAGTCACTTCAGTCCAGTTCGACTCTGCAACCCCATGGTCTGTAACCCTCCAGGCTCCTCTGTCCATGGGATTCTCCAGGCAAGAACATTAGAATGGGTTGCCATGCCCTCCTCCAGGGGATCTTCCTAACCCAGGGGTCAAACCAGTGTCTCCTGCATTGCAGGCAGATTCTTTACCCACTGAGCCACCTGGGAAGCCCATACTTAGGATTCATTTAATTTTTCATTCATTTATTCAAAAACAACTATTGGGGGGCTTCCCTGGTGATCTAGTGGCTAAGATTTCACTCTTCCAATGCAAGGGCTGTCGGTTCCATCCCAGGTTGGAGAGCTAAGATCCCACATGCCTTGCAGCCAAAACAAAACAAAACATAAAGCAAATTCAACAAAGACTTTAAAAATGGTCCACATCAAAAAAAAAAAAAAAGCTACCCTCCCCATCAAAAAAAAAACTATTGGATACATCCTAGGTACTGGGCTCCAGGCTAGATTTGAGGCTTCCAAAGAGGATAAAGTATAGTCCCTACACTCAAGCACTTACACCCAGGCTTGTGGAGCAGACAAACTGTAGGAGTTGGGTCTCCTCCTCCTGGAGGTCCAGGAGTCCAATCCTCCTTATCACTTCTGCTTTTATCCTTGCCACACTACCAGCCTGTGTTTGAACAAGTCTGAGTATGTCTGTTTCTTGTCATCTAGAGAAACCAATTACAACATCCCCTAGGGCAAGAAACGTTTGAACTGCCTCTTAAAGGATCAGGGCAAGGGAAATGAGGGCACGGGAGGATATTCCTGGCAGCGGGAACAGCACGAGCAGGAGTGCGTGGCCAAGAACAGCTTGTTGTGGGCAATGCCAAACACAAGTGCATTCACTTCTATTTCGGGGGCCTTCATTGTGGCATGGAAGGCTTTGTCCACAGGAAAGCAATCCCAGACATCAAAAGCCTGATAGAGGAGGTATTTTGGGACATGCGTAGGGGAGAAAATCCCTCCCCTGGAGCCCGCAAAGACACACTAGGTAAGCAGCTGTCTCCAAAGACCTGTGCTGAAAGCCAGTCCTGCAGATTCTCAGCTGCTCCTTTGATGGCCAAGGATGCCTAGTTACAGGGGGCAACCTATTCGTGGCAGCCAAAGACCTGGGAGGGAGAAATGTTCTCAAAGGGGCAGTGGCCACACTGAAAGGGACCCTAGGAGCTTCTTGCACTCAGCTGATTCCAAGAGCCTCACACTAAGATGGGAGGCATGTGACATGAGAGTCCAGCTTTCCATCCCCTGAGAAATACCATTTCCCCAGAATTTGGTGTTCACACAATAGAGGAATTTAAACTCCCAAAGCTCAGGAGGGTAGGAGTTGGGGAGTGTTAATATTATGAGCTACGTTTGATCCCCTCTAGCTTCCCAGAAAAGACTGGCTCCAGCACACAGAGCCAAGTGACACATGGCTCTAAAATAATCCCAAGCATCTACACAAGGCAATGCTGCTCCCCTTCCCCTGCCATGGCTCCCCCAGGCTGCCAGCCTGCCCTTTCTCGCCCACGCCTGGCTTCTGCAGAACCTACATCTCAGTAAAAGGCTGGTAAGAGTCTACTTAATTCCACAGAAATTAATTGAAGACCTTCCATGTAAAGCCCTGCTATGGGAGAAGTGTGAAGATCTCAGATCTTCTTACTTGGAATCCATCCCAACCATCCAACACCAGGGGATCAGATGTACTTAACAAGGACACCCCTGCTCTGTAAGGACATTCTCTCCAAGCTCTGGCTTTCCTCCAGCCCCAGGGATTGTCTTTCCATGACCTAAAATGGCATCCTGCTTGCCTTTCATCTATCTAAAGCCATGGACCTCATTAACTTTTTAAAAAGCAGGGTCCATTCGCTTCCCTCCAGGTTTAATGATGGCTACTTAAGGACAGCACATGTCCGACTCTTTGCAACCCCCTGGACTATACAGTCCATGGAATTTTCTAGGCCAGAATACTGGAGTTTGTAGCCTTTCCCTTTTTCAGGGGATCTTTCCAACCCAGAGGTTGAACCCAGGTCTCCCACATTGCAAGCAGGTTCTTTACCAGCTGAGCCACAAGGGAAGCCCAAGAATACTGGAGTGGGTAGCCTATCCCTTCTCCAGCGGATCTTCCTGACCCAGGAATTGAACTGGAGTCTCCTGAATTGCAGGCAGATTCTTTTACTCACTGAGCTATCAGGGAAGCCCAAGGAGAGCACGTGCCCATTCAAACAGAAGTTCAATGAGGACAGAGACCTATCTTGTTCATGGCTTAACAGTGCCTAGCACACAGCTGGTCAATCAATGTTTGTTGAATGAGTGAAAGAATTTGTTGACTTCCTTCCCCTCTAGACTAGCCTTGTGTTGTCTTTGTTTACGGCAGTACCTGGCATATATTAGCCACTCAATAAACATTTGTTGAGTAAATAAGCATGCAGATTACTGATTTTTTGGCAAGTAATTTTTCTTAAAGTGTCACCAGCATGTATTCAATGAATAATTGAGCCTCTTCTACATGTCAAGCCCTGGGCCAGGCTTGGAACTCCAAAGATACCCAGAACAGGATCCCTACCTCGAGGTATTCACCATCTAGCATAGGTGATAAATATGTAAATAATTAAAGTAGAAGCCTTCCAATCTGGTAAGACTGGGAGTCATCCTGTGCCAACAAACTGAAAATGTCAAAGGGGAGAAATACGTTTTAAAAAATACTATGCTGGATGTTTTCCATTTGACCCCCAATCCACTGTTCTCCATTCTCCATCTGCTGACCACCCTAGAAGTTTTACCTGCATACACTATATCACTGGGTTCCTTTGCCTTTTTTCTCTCTACTGGGTTTGGCCAATAGGAGACACTGGCAGGCAACTGGAGGGAGAGAGGAATGAGAAACCAGGTATTACTAACAACAAATTGGCACTTGCCATCTACCTCTACAAGGATTAAATCATGTGTTGCTGTTGCTGTTGTTCAGTCATTCAGTTGTGTCCGACTCTTTGCGACCCCAAGGACTACTGCACACCAGGCTTCCCTGTCCTTCACCAACTCCTGGAGCTTGCTCAAACTCATGTCCATTGAGTCGCTGATGCCATCCAACCATCTCGTCCTCTGTCGTCCCCTTCTCCTCTGCCTTCAATCTTTTCCACCATCAAGGTCTTTTCTAATGACTCAGTTCTTTGCATCATGTGGCCAAAGTATTGAAGTTTCAGCTTCAGCATCAGTCCTTCCAATGAATATTCAAGATTGACTTCCTTCAGAATTGACTGGTTTAATCTCCTTGCAGTCCAAGGGACTCTCAAGAGTCTTCTGCAACACCACAGTTCAAAAGCATCAATTCTTCAGCACTCAGCTTTCTTTATGGTCCAACTCTCACATCAATACATGACTACTGGAAAAACCAAACCTTTAACTATATAGGCCTTTGTTGGTAAAGTAGTGTCTTTGCTTTTTAATATGTTGTCTAGGTTGGTCATAGCTTTTCTTACAAGGAGTAAGCGTCTTTTAATTTCATGGCTGTAGTCACCATCTCCATTAATTTTGGAGCCCAAGAAAATAAAAGTCTCTCACTATTTCCCCATCTATTTGCCATGAACTGATGGGATCAGATACCATGATCTTAGTTTTTTGAGTGTTGAATTTTAAGCCAGCTTTTTCTCTCTCCTCTTTCACTTTCATCAAGAGACTCTTTAGTTCCTCTTCTCTTTCTGCCATACAGGGGGTGTCATCTGCATAGCTGAAGTTACTGATATTTCTCCCAGCAATCTTGATTCCAGTTTGTGCTTCATCCAGACCAGCATTTTGCATGATTTACATATAAGTTGAATAAGCAGAGTGACAATATACAGCCTTGACGTACTCCTTTCCCAATTTGGAACAAGTTTGTTGCTCCATGTCCAGTTCTAAATGTTGCTTCTTGACCTGCATACAGGTTTCACAGGAGGCAGGTTAGGTGGTCTGGTATTCCCATCTCTTTAGGAGTTTTCCAGTTTGTTGTGATCCACACAGTCAAAGGCTTAGGCATAGTCAATAAAGCAGAAGTAGATGTTTTTCTAGAATTCTTGCTTTTTCTATGATCCAGCAGATGTTGGCAGTTTGATCTCTGGTTCCTCTGCCTTTTCTAAATCCAGCTTGAACATCTGGAAGTTCTCAGTTCATGTACTGTTAAAGCCTAGCTTGGAGAATTTTGAGTATTACTTTGCTAGTGTGTAAGATGAGTGCAATTGTGCAGTAGTTTGAGCATTCTTTGGCATTGCCTTTCTTTGGGATTGGAATGAAAACTGACCTTTTCCAGTCCTGTGGCCACTGCTGAGTTTTCCAAATTTCCTGGCATATTGAGTGCAGCACTTCTGCAGCAGCAATTTTAAGATTTGAAATATCTCAGCTGGAATTCCATCAACTCCACTAGCTTTATTCATAGTGATGCTTCCTAAGGCCTACTTGACTTTGCATTCCAGGATGTCTGGCTCTAGGTCAGTGACCACACCATAGTAGTTATCTGGGTCACAAAGATCCCTTTTGTATAGTTCTTCTGTGTTCTTGCCACTTCTTCTTAATATCTTCTGCTTCTGTTAGGTCCATACCATTTCTGTCCTTTATCGAGCCCATCTTTGCATGAAATGTTCCCTTGGTATCTCTCATTTTCTTGAAGATATCTCTAGTCTTTCCCATTCTGTTGTTTTCCTCTATTTCTTTGCACTGATCGCTGAGGAAGGCTTTCTTATCTCTCCTTGCTATTCTTTGAAACTCTGCATTCAGATGGGTATATCTTTCCTTTTCTCCTTGTGTTTGCTTCTTTTCTTTTCTCAGCTATTTATAAGCCTTCCTCAGACAACCTTTTTGCCTTTTTGCCTTTTTTTTCCTTGGGGATGGTTTGATCACTGCCTCCTGCACAGCGTTATGATCTTCTGTCCATGGATCTTCAGGCACTCTACCAGATCTAATCCCTTGAATCTACTTGTCACTTCCACTGCGTAATCATAAGGGTTTTGATTTAGGTCACATCCAAATGGCCTAGGAGTTTTCCCTACTTTCTTCAATTTCAGTCTGAATTTTGCAGTAAGGAGTTCATGACAACCCCCTGAAAGGAGTTCAGAGTAGAGAGCAGAAATGAGGCACTGCGTGTTTGGGGAGGTGGGGGAACTGGCAGAACAAGTCTTCAGATTGTTAGATATTGGGAGCTGATTTTATGAGCCCAGTTCTTTGTATCTCCTCATATCTAGAAAACACTAAAATCCTTCATGGTGACAACTGCTCCTTATGACTAGCAGAAACTTCCTGCAAAAAATAATGTGGTTAACTGCATGTCCTCCCCCTTCTCCAAAATCACATATACACAGATCTTCCCCCTGCCTCTTTGGAGCAGCTTCTCAGAGCATCTGAGGTTCTGCCCTCCAGGCTGCAGTCCTCACTTTGCCCCAAATAAAACTTAACTGGCAACTCACGCTGTGCATTTTTTTCTGTCGACAGTATTATCCCTCACCTCCCTTTTCTTAACCCCAAACTCAGCTGCTATCCAGAGGAACCCTTGGTTCCTCTAACCTCTGGCTCTCTCCTTTGTGGTTTCCCTAACTTCTGCTCACAGTTTTATAAACAGTCCTTTTATTAAACTCTTTTCAAAGCATGCCATTTTTTTCCTGCTAAAACCAACCAACACACTTCCTTTTTAATCTTAAAACATATGAATGTACTAACTCTCCTCTTATTCAGTAGGGAAGCCAAGCCCTTTTCTCAGAGTGTGGGACTGTTGGCTGAAGTTCCGCCTCATCTTTTATGCACAAACAACATCCGTCACATGGAGACTATGATTTTGCCAGTTTCTTTCTCTTTCAATTGGAGCAAAAATTTAAGTGCAGAATCCTTCCAGACCCTTATCGGTCTTTTTCTAATCTATAGTGTTTCACCCACATCTAATTTCCCAGCAGTTTGTTTTCATGACTCATGTGTAAGGAGTCTTGTTTTCGCTTTTAAAATTTCAACATTTATTTCTTCGTTTATTTTTTGATCAACCTACATTTATCTACTCCTCCTCTGTCAAGGGCCTTGGGCTGGAACTCAAGGCGGAAAGACGAGTCTCTGCCTTCAGGTTTACCCTTGCGGTGGGGGAACAGGGATATGACTAGATAAGGGCATTTCATTAAAGTCAGCTCATTCAAACTCCATGCATCAGCTTCTTGGTATGTCTTTCGGAAGCTTTCAACAGACACCGCTCCCTCCCCTCACACGTGTATTTCATTGGTTCGTGTCACACTTGATTAATTCCTGTAACTACTTAACAAGTAGAATTAGCCTAAGTGGGCTTGGGAGCAAACACAACCAACTCCTGGTAAGTGTGTAATTTAGCAGGCAGAACCAGAAGGCAGCCTCCCAGTCAGATGGGCTCAGGCAGTCTCAGGTGCTGGTCAGCATGTATCACAGAGGGGAGCAGGGTTTACCATAGTCTGGCAGAGGAGCTTAAGAGAGGCATCACTATCATTAATGTTCCGAGTGAGAGGTATTTGCAGTGTAAATCCTAACAATACTTTTTTTTCTTTTTTGTAAAGCAAGTGCCTGACTCAAGCTTTGATTGTTGAGACATCCTCTTCAAAGAGGCATCCACTTCAGAGACGGTGACCTCAAATAAACAGCCAGGCTCACAACTACATAAAGAGCCTGGCCTCCTCCCTGCTCTGAGACACTTGTGTGTTTTAGAGATCTTGGTTGATTTTGATAACTGACCATTTGGGCCGCTTGTTTTTCCTCTTCCTGTGCTTTAGATTCCTGCTCTTAAGCTTTAAATTCACCAATAGTGTGCCTGCGCAACCCTAGGCCCCCACCCTTAACCCCAAAAGAAGCCAAACCTCAGGCCCCCATGTGCGTTCTCCACCCCCTGCCCCTCCCATGACCTCACTGTGTGGCCCCAAGTGTGTGATGCAATTTCCAGGTCCTGTAAGTAATAAATCCTTATTTTTAAAAGCTTCCTGATGGTTATCGCTGAAGAGCGTCTTGCAAGCATAGTAAGACCCAGAAGGACCGGTCCAATCACAATACTGATTCTTGATGGGCTGAGACCAGCACAGAGCAGTATTTCAGTGGCAGCGCAGACAAAGTTCTAGTGTAGAGACTTAGGGAGGAAGGTTCTCCAAGAAGATATGGTGTGAGTTAGTCTCAAGTTTGGCAGAGAAGAGGACAGTGAGGAAGAGGGTCCAGACTTATATAGAAAGGCACCGAATGTGAAAAGGCATGTGGAGGGTGTGCGTGCCTATGACCCTCCTGCAGGTAACATGTGCCCCAGGACACCTGGACAAAATGTTCATGGTGGCCCTGTTTGGACAGGAAATAAAAACCCACCAATAAAAGCAACAGCAGGAGAATGTCTTTAAAAATAAGGCGTAATTATACATTGAAATATGATACGAGAGTGAAAATGAATGAACAAATCTGAGGATTATAAAGCTGATCAAGAGAATAGCAGAAGGATTTGCACAAAATCTTTACTTATAAGACATTTATAAAAGTGTGCAAAACAGAATTCCCTGGCTGCCCAGTAGTTAGGACTCCATGCTTCCACCGCAGAGGGCCTGGGTTCCATCCCTGCTTGGGGAACTAAGACCCTATAAGCCATATAGCCCAAAGGAAAAAAAAAAAAAAAGCAAAACGGTGTATTTTATTTATTGTTGTGGATGCAAGAAAAAATGGTAGATAGTGAGGCCAGTGTGGCTGGAGTAGAGAGAATAACAGTGAGAGAGGAGGAGGCGGCTTCAGGGGCTCCTGGGGCAGGTCTGATGGGGCCCACGGTCCTCTAAAGACCCCAGGGTTTTCCTCTGGGTGCAGTGGGGAATCATTACAGGGTTTTGAGCAGAGGTGTGGAAGGTGTAACACATGGATGAGTTCATTCATTCGTTTTTTCAACAAAGATGATCTACCTGCCACTCCTCTCCTTTCCCAGTTCTATGGAAGGGTGCCATCCCTGAGGCTGTGAAGTCCCAGAACTGCAGTGTGATGGGCACAAAATGGAGGTGGGCATCCAGTGCCCTGGGGCATAGAGGAGGGGTGACAGTTCTGTCTGAGGGGCCCCAGGGAAGTTTAACTGATCTGAGATTTGAAGGAGGCATAGGACCGTGCTTGGTGAACATTTTAGGCAAAGAACACTCTGCACAGTCAGGGACATGAGAAAAGCCACGGTGCACGACAGGCTCAGATAACCCAACATAGAACCATCTGATCTGATGCAAGACGAGCAAACAAGACCAGTGCGTGAGAGATGGGGCGGGGGGGGGAGAGGCCACGAGCCTCTCACACTCCTGGGCAGTAGGATGCACAGAGAAATTTTCACGGACTGGGCCCTGAGGTCTGCGGAAATCGGATCTGAGGTTCCTCACTGCAGGGCAGTTCTTATCCTTCTGATCAAATCCAGCTGGAAAATGCCAAACAGAACTACTGGGTTCAGAGGTAGACCCTGCTGTGTGTGGTTATGGTTCACTCCAAAACACCTTGAATTAAGGGGAAGAAGAGGACAGACCACCTCTGCTCTTAAAGCACTGCTATGGTACTACAGGGCCTGGATCTGAAGAATCAGCTTCCGGCTTTGAAGGAATGATATGCCCCCACCCCCACCCCCTCCCAGGCAGAACTCTGATGTCAGAGCAGTCTTTTCCTGCATTCTTTCCCCTTCCCTTGCTTGGGCTCCCCATCCGCTGTAGGGCTAAATAGAGACTTAGGGGTTATGCCCCAAGCTCTGCCCTTGTCATCACCCAGCAAACCTCTCCTATGTCAACCTTACTGTCTTCTTACAAGGACACCAGTCATTGGATTCAGGGCCCAGCCTAATCCAGTATTAGCTCATCTTAATTTGATGAATTTTGCAAAGATCTCCAAACGAAGCCACATTCACAGATACTGGAGGTCAGGGCTTCAATATATCTTTTGAGGGGACACAATTCAACTCCCAGCCATTGGTAATTAAAAAAATTTAAAAGATGGAGATTGTACAGATTTCCTTTCAGAGGAATTCTGGGGCTGTCTCCAAGCTCAGAGGGAGACAGGTATCTACAAGGCCCTCCACTGTCAAGACAAGGGAGTTTTATGCCAAATGTCTGCCATGACTGGTTTAGTCTTGGGTCACAAGTAACAGGAAGTGATGGGATAATATGCGAATTTCATCAAAGGGTAAATCCTGTTCCTTTAGGGACTATTCTGCTGTTGCCAGTTCCCAAAAATCTTCATCTACCCTCCAACTTAGCCCGCCTTTCCCAGGGCACCTCACTGTATGCATTTTTCTCTCCTCCCTCAGTCACTATCTCTTGTCCCCTGTGATGTCCCTTCAGGCTTAACTCCCTGTCTAATAAACTAATTATTGCCAGTGGCACAATTGGTCTCATGCCTCGCCTCTGCAACTGGCAATTTGCCTCTAATAGATGTTTCCTGGAGACATAATTCTTTGACACAGAGGTGAGATGGAGCACCCTGGGATGGTACCATGCTCCTTCCTTCAATCACTGAGAATCTGTGAGTAGTGTGACCTGGTCCTCAGAGGAAGCCAGTCCTTTGGGGATTGGCTTCCAAACTCAACGTTGACCAGCTGACCTGGAAAAGTTGCATAACATACTCTTTCTTTTTACATTTTTAAAAATACTGATTTATGTATTTATTTGATTTTGCCAGGTTTTCGTTGTGGAACATGGGCTCTTTGCTCTTCACTGAGGCATGTGGGATCTTTAGTTAGGGCATGTGAGGTCTAGTTCCCTGAACCGGGATCAAACCCAAGGCCCCCTGCATTGAGTATGGACCACTTAGCCACTGGACCACCAGCGAAGTCCCTCGTAACCTTCTCTAGAAAAAGAAAGGAATGAAGTAGATCAGGAATTACCAGGCCTGAGCTCCAGCCCCCAACTCTGCTCAGTTGCTTTGGGATCTTGGCTCTCTCATGGGCTCTCAGGTCTGAAAAACTCACCATAATAACTATTACATGGCCAACCACAGGCCCCTCCTCTGCTCTGGAACTCAGTCTCTCCCTCCTTTGAATGGGGAAATATCACAAAGGTCTCTTTTGACTGTGACATTTATTAGTGGTTTTTACAAGTTGGTTTGACTGAAATTATATTTTTCAAAATCTAGTCTGTGCTTGAACACTTGAAATATTTTATTACTAGGTCTACAGTACATAGCACAGTAATTGTGTAATTAAGAGATAATGTTGATGCTATGGAACAATGTTGACAAGATAATAGCATTCTGAAACCACTTGAATGCCAAAGCAAGGGGACACATTTATAGGTGGAAAAACAGAAAAACAAGTGACAAATGGCCCAAAGACTCTTTGTAGTCCAAGCTGGCTCATTTGCTTCACAGCTCAGTTTCCACCGGGATACCCAAGTGTAACCCATATGATGCTCCCGAGTTCCTGTTGTGTGACCCCCCACCCCACCAACAAGCATGTGGGTCAACACTGAAGAGAGCAGGGTCATCTTCAGAAGCTGGCCCTCCCACTCCACGTGCAGACTCTCAGAGACTTAGTCACATGATTGCCAGGCTTGGTGAGACTGGAGATCCTCAGGTTCAAACCCTAGGAAGTGCCCACCATTGACAGATAAAGAGGCTGAGATGCCAACTGAGGAAGGATTTTCTCTTGGCAACCTCTGAGCTGGTTCTTGGAAGGAAGATGGAGTCCTGGAGGCTTTTCACAGTTTGCCACTTTCCCTTATTCTAGCCAGAATGCCTGCCTTAGATCAGGATTCTCAAGAGAGCAGGAAGGAGCTGGAGGTGGAGGAGGGACAGGACGCATGACTTTGAGACCCACGTCATGGTGGCTTCCAGGAGCAGACAAAGGGTCAGGCATTGGACTGCCTAGAAAGATGAAAGCTGGAAAGGATGGAAGCATGAAGGTCATGAGTGGGGAGGAAGGCTTGTCCTCCACACCTTACAGCACTGGGAAAGGGTTGCATACCCTTGACACTGAGGAAAAGAAAAAATAGAGCAACCAGAGAGGTGATCGTCATGGGAAGGAAATGGTCAGGCTATTCTCCACAGAAAGAGTGACGTGAGTGTAACAAAGAGCACTGGCTTTGGAGCCAGAAGAACTGAGTTCAAGCCAGTAATTTGCAAGGTGAATCACGTTTCCCCTCCCTAGACTATAATTTCCTTGCTCCTGAAATGCGGCTGATGAACCTGATTGGTAACGCCAAAATACCCCGAACAGAGGCAAACGTCTATTTCCAACTAGCCTTCTGGGTGATGGGGATGACCAGTGGGGCTAGGAGCTCCATGTAGCTTCTCCCCACACTCACATCCACAGAGCCTATGAAGCTATCAGGTGGATTCACATGATCCTGATAAATTTCTGAATGCAGGGGCTATAATGGAATCCTAAAAACAGTTATGGGGTTGAGGCACCCCTGGCCCATGGGAGTAACGTCAATGGAAACACAGTCCCTTCACCTCCCTGTTGGACACAGAACTCAAGGGCAGGTGGACCAGAAGTCCAAAGAGGTGTGCACCCTGTTCTCCCCCATCCACGCCTTGGTACATGCTGCTCCCTCCACTTGGAACCCTCTTCCCCTCCAACTGAACACCTTCTGATTCAACCAGTGGGTTACCAATTAGGGAAGCGTTGTTGATTCCTCTCAGCGGAGTTAATTGCTTTCCTTGTCACATTGAATTATTTAAATTCTGACCTGTCAAGACTATTTGTTTTCAGATTCATCTCTCTGGTTAGACTTCTTGAGGGCAGAAACTGTCTTTTCACCTTTCTAAGTCAGGTAATGAGTGTAGTGTCTACACAGTGCTGGAGCTCAGTAAACCACTATTGAATGAAAGGAAGGGAAGATTGGAAGCGGAGGGGAGTGGGAAGGAAGGAAGGAGAGCAATAAAAGAAGGACAAGAGACGCTACTATCTTCCTATGTTGCTTCACAGGGATGTGGTTTTGATTAGTTGCCATCACTATGTGATCCAATTTTTTATGCTGTTTTTCCATTTCATATTAATCTGTAAGCATTTTCCATTTTGCTACACAATCCTCATAATTATCCCTTTAATGGTGCTTAATATCCCATCAGGTTGATGTGCCATAATTTTCTTAACCATGTCCCTCTTTAGAACATAGCCTTTTAAAACATTAAACCGAAAACCTGACAAGGTTTTAAAATAGATGGGGAAGGTGGTTTCTTGGCAACGTGTGTGGCATTTCTGAGGTGCACGTGCTTAGGGAAGAAGGCACCCTGGCCTGACCAGGGTCTGGAGAAGCAGGGGTGGGTGCTGGGGCCTGGCTCTAAGTGGGGGAGAGCCAAGAAGGAGAAGGCGAAGTCGGGGGAGCAGTCTGCTCCCAACCCCCACTCTCCCTCGGCTGCCAGTCTTCACCTTAGTCACTGATGATGCTTGGGAAACTATAGTAATAATAACAACAATAATAATAATGGCTTACATAGATTGAGCTCTGCAGCAAAAACTAATATTTATCTCACTTAAATCTCACAACCAGCCAACAAAGTCCCATTATTTGATTCTCCATTTTACAGCTAAACCCACTGAGACCCAGAAGTCACACGGCCAGTGGGTGGTGGTCCTGACCTCAGGCATTCTGGTCTCAGAGTCTCTCCCAGTCCTATCTTCCTCTCCTTCCCTCACCTGTGGCTTCTTTCACTTAATGATTCCCCAAGCCCTCTCTACACAACCTATTTAGGCCTGTCCGTACCAGTTGGCATCTGGAGCCCTGTGGGACTTCATAACTTTAGGCAACAACCTAAAGGATGTTAGGACAAGGATGAAGGAGACCCACTTTGCCCACTAACAGAGAACTGGACTTCCTTGGTGGCTCAGACAGTAAAGCATCTACCTACAATGCGGGAGACCTGGGTTCAACCTCTGGGTTGGGAAGATCTCCTGGAGAAGGAAATGGCAACCCACTCCAGTATTCTTGCCTAGAAAATCCCATGGATGGAGGAGCCTGGTAGGCTACAGTCCGTGGGATCACAAAGAGTTGGACACGACTGAGCAACTTCACTTTTCACTTCGAGAATATGTGTTGGCGACAGGCACTGACCCTGTCACCCAGCAGATAATAAATAAGGCAGAAACATCTAGATCTGGGTTTTCATCCTGGGCTCTGGTATTCACCAGCTCTGCAGCACTGGGCCACTTATATCTCTCAAAGACCCAATTGCCTAGTCTGTACACTGGAGATAATAACATCTACCTCCCAGGGCTGATGTACGGTCACAAGAGGGTGATGAGTGACATGTGTGCAGTGTCCAATATAGGGTGGCTATTTCTGTTATCTCAACAGACCAGATGGGAGCCAGGGAAGACAAATGCAGACACCAAGGGAAAAGAGAAGAGTATCCGTTTCCACTGGCTCCAAAGGCGTGGCCAGTAGGGTGATGACGGTGATGGTGCTGTTGATAATGATGATGGTGATGATGATAACAATGATGATGGCGTTGATGGAGCTTTTACCGTGTGCCAGGCACAGTGCAATGCACGTTACGTGTGTTAACTCATTTCATCTTCAAGCACTTGTATAAGGTAGGAACTACTATCATCCCCACTTTATAAAGGAGGAAACTTGAGCCACAGCATGGATTTCATGGCTGCCTGTGATGTCCCTACATTCTCAGCCAGGTAGACACTGAGACAGCACGTAGCACGAACCCACTCTGCTGCGTGCTGGGCAGAGCCCCTTGGAGGATCACTTTCACTGTAGGAGCCCTGAGCGTTGAGAGAGCAAGGCAGGGCTTCTGACTGAGCAGGTATAGAAAAGAACCACCATGATGAGTTCCTCTTTGAAGGGACTCCCAACAGTGTCAGTGAAGACTCTGAGAGGCGCAGGGTTGTCCCATCAAAGAGGGATTTGGAGAGGGGCCGAATGCCCTCCTCAAGCACTGTACTTCAGTCTTATGACTTTCAAAACTCCTCTCCTTGCCCATCCCAAATCAGGCAATCAGTACAAGGGTGTTGTGTTGAGTGAATGAATGTGAAGGACAAGGGCTTATGAGGCCCCAGGAGGTAGTAATGGACCAAGTATAGAAGCTACAGGGAAAGGCTTCAACTAGGAGGATGTGTCCATTTGAGTCTCAAAAGATATGTTGCTTCTGCTGATCAGCCGTGAATCTGCTGTCACTGGAATCATTCCAGGAGAGCTTGGAACCATCACCCCACCGGAGGCTGCCACCANGAGGTAGTAATGGACCAAGTATAGAAGCTACAGGGAAAGGCTTCAACTAGGAGGATGTGTCCATTTGAGTCTCAAAAGATATGTTGCTTCTGCTGATCAGCCGTGAATCTGCTGTCACTGGAATCATTCCAGGAGAGCTTGGAACCATCACCCCACCGGAGGCTGCCACCAATGGAAGGTTGGACCACATGACATTCAGGCTCCTCCAGTCCTGGGGTTCTGGGCTCATGTCTCCACAACTTCCTCTTAAAACTTTCTTCTTCATTTCCCATTCTGGAGCAGACAAGATACTGAGACGCTGATAAACTACTTCCTTTGGAGGAGATAATAATAGAAACTAGCTCCGTGTATTTGATAGTGAACTCTTAAAGACGGATAATGCCTGAGCTTAATGCAGGCATTAAGCTTCTCTGCTTACAACTGACCACAAACGTAGTAAAAGTTGCATCACAAAATGCATCATAACGTATCGTAAAAGTTGGTGTGATCCCCAGAGTGCACTTCCTGTTGGGATGGAGATAACATGGAGCCACAGACGGCCTTGGACGTCTTGTTAAGACCTGAAGACTTCCATATAGGGACCACGTTTCTTGTGGACATCCAATCACAGTTCAGTTCAGGAGGATAACTGGCCAGGGGGAGATCGCTGACCCCTTACAGACCCACTTGGGGGCCCCAGCCTTCCCTCTGTTTGGAAATTCACAGTCACAAACCACTCTGAAAATAGAACAGTCCTGCCCCCCTGCCGGCCCCCTACCCCATGCTGGGGGAGCCCGCAGCCCTGATCTCAGCACAGGTGAGGCTGATTAATTCCATGTTGGCTTCTGGTTCGGCCGCAGCTTCCGACCCCACCATGGAAGTAAGGGACAAATCCAAGGGGTGTGTCATCCTGTTTTAGAAGTGTGTCCTGCCAGACAGCTGTCCTGCTTCTGTGCTGTTGTGGCTCCCAGGTTCATTTTCTCTGCTTACAACTGACCACAAACATAAAGGCTTAAAACAGTACCCACTGATTATCTCCCAGTCAGAAGTCTGAGGGCTGAACTCCCCTGGTAGCCCAGTGGTTATGAATCTGCCTGACCAGCAGTGGAGAGGTAGACATAGAGAACAGACTTACGGGCATGTCCTGGGGGGGAAGGAGAGGGCGAGATGAATGGAGAGGGTGGCATGGAAGTATGTGCACTACCAGGTGCACCACAGCCAATAGGAATTTGCTGTATCACTCCAAACTGGGGCTCTGCAACAACCTAGAGGGCTGGGAAAAGGTGGGAGGTGGGAGGGAGGTTCGGGGGGGAGGGCCGATATGTATACCTAGGGCTCATTCATGTTGATGTATGGCAGAGATCAAACCAGTATTGTCAAGCAATTATTCTTTAATGAAAAATAAATAAATTTTAGAAAGATTACAGCAAATCATTTTTTTTTTAAAGAATCCACCTGACAATGCAGGCAATACAGGTTCTGTTCCTGGTCTGGGAAGAATCCATATTCTGTAACTACTGAAACCTGTCCACCACAACTACTGAAACCCACATGCCTACAATCCTGTGCTCCACAAGAAGAGAAGCCACTGCACTGAGAAGCCTGAGCGTCACGAGAAGGAGTAACGCCCCCACTTGCCACAACTAGAGAAAGCCCATGTGCAGCAACGCAGACCTAGCACAGCCAAAAATAAGTAAGTAAAGAATTTTAAGTAATTAGTTTTAAAGTCCGAGAGCTTGGCTAGGTTCTCTGCTTAAGTCTCACAGAGCCAAAATCAAGGAGGTGGCGAGGCCGGGTTCCGAAGCTCAGTGGAAGCTGCGTCACCTAGATCACGAGACACTAAGCTTCCACCGGAAGGCACCCTCCAGAATCTGCCCAGCCTCCTGCAAATCCCTCACCTGCATCCCCAACACCATTTCCCAGCACCAGGGCCTCCTGCAAATATTTCCATTGCTGACTGGGGGCCTGACCACACAGACCCTGAAGCTGTTTGGCCTGCACCTGGTTATCTCTCCCACCCTGGTTGCTTCTGACCCTCAAAAGGGAAGAGGAGAGCAAGTCCTGGATTCACTACCACTTTGAACGAGGACATGAAATATTAGGATGATGACTGCTCTCTTATCCTTTTCATCTGCCATTGCTCTTTTGGAGAGATGGAGGAATGGAAGGAGTGACCCTGTGTATCAGTAAATCTGAGTGGTCCAGAGCCATGGACCAATTTACCCAGTTTCCATGGTGTCCTGCGCTCACCCAGTGCTGTGATACATCCTCAGTGTTCATCTGCAGCAACTCTGGAAAGCTTCCACTAGAATTTCCTCTGCAGTGGAGGAAGGCTCCCCTTGCCCCTCCTTCCCCATCCCAGTCTCCATGCTTCAGCATCCACAGAGAGCCTCCAAAACACACCCTGTGTAGCCTTTGCTACACTGCGAGCAGCCTAAGGGCAGAGATGGGGCCCTTTTCATCTCTGCGGCTTGAGCACCAGGGACAGTGCACAGTGTGGGGCAGGAACTCCGAGATTCTCATCAGGTACGTGAACCATTCACCTGTAGAATACAGGAGGGAACACGGAGGTTCCTAGAAGCTGCCTTTGGCCCAGGCTGCCAGAACCTGGTGGACCACTCAGATTTACTAACACACAAGGTCACTCCTTCCATGCTTCCATCTCTACAAAAGAGCAATGGCAGCTGAAAAGGATAAGAGAGCAGTCATCATTCTAATATTTCATGTCCCTGTTCAAAGTGGTAGTGAATCCAGGACTTGCTCTCCTCTTTCTGACTGAGGCTCTATTTGGAGCCCATATCACGGAAACCAATGAGACTTATGGTAGAAGGGTTGGAAATTATCAAAGGTTGAAGTGGTAAGAGTCTAGCTAACCCTGCCCTGGAGTTCTCTTGGACTAGCTCAGAACGTGGGAGGAGAAGGCAGTGATGGAGCCGTGACCTGGGACTCGGATGAGCAAGGAGAGAAATGCCACGCACTACCTCATGTATCATCCTTGCAGTATCGGGGGGAAGAAAATCTTTATCCCTCCCTAATTCATCCAATTTATCTGGAAGCTGCCGGCACACAACCCCACCCTCACCCCCGCCCCACTGAGTTTACCGCAGCTGGCGCCCCGGAGAGAGGTGATGTCAGCTGCCAGTGGGCTCGTTTCAGCCGCTCGCAGCTGCTTCGGCAGCAGGGTGAGAAAAAAGGGTTCTCGAGCTTGGTCTCTCTGGGTTCATCACAAAACATCTCTTGAAATGCTCCAGGAATCAGGCTGGAATTTATCATACTTTGGGGGCAAATAAGTCAACCCAATGAAAAGATTTGCTGCAACTGCTGACCATTATAATCACACTAGAAATGGCCTTTCAGAAATAATGGAATAAAACTTGAAGTTTTATAGAGAACAAATTTCAGGTGAACATGTTTACCCAGACCATGCACGCAAGCTGTACGGTTTGGATGTTTTAAACCATCACCTCCTCATAGATTTTCTCGGGACTTTTATTTGTTGCCCATGTGATTGTCTACTTCACCCCTCACTCCCACTCTGACTACAAGCTCCATGAGGTCAGGGTGGTTTCTGCCTTTTCAATCGACCCCACCAGCAAGCTTAGTCTCTTACTCAGGAGGCATTTATTAACTAATTGTTGGATAAATAAATAAATGGATAAAGTTTCTCTTTAAAGCAGAAAGGAAAACCTGAGGACAACCGAGCAGTGATTGATAGTGTTTGGAAATTTACCAATTGCGCTTAGATGTGTATTTGTATTCTGCTAACTCTCGCTCACAGCTGTAGCACACATGTTAGGGAATAGGTACTATTTTTTAACTGAAGAGCTGATTTCTACAGAAAAATGTACTAGCTTACAATCAAGTGCTATTAGATCAGAGATGTTGCTAAACCTTCTGGGAGCCCTGATCATTGGACCAGCTTAGCGCGACCCAGTCCCACAGGCACAGTGCCCAGCAACAAAAATTTGTTGGCATGGCGTTGGTTGGCGTGGCATTTTTCTCCTTGTCCATCCGAGTCCCAGGTCACGGCTCCATCACTGCCTTCCCCTCCCAGGTTCTGAGCCAATCCAAGAGAACTCCAGGGCACAGCAACAAAATTCAAGCCAGCACGGTCCAGGCCTCCAGGCATGGGAAGACCCCTCAGGCTTCTACCAACACAGTCTACACTCCAGAAGATGAGCAGGGGGCAACAGAGGATGAGATGGTTGGATAGCATCACCAATTCAATGGACATGAAATTGAGCAAACTCCTGGAGACAGTGGAGGACAGAGGAGGCTGGCTTGCTGCAGTCCATGGGGTCACAAAGAGCTGGACAAAACTTAGCGACGGGATAGCAACAACTAGCCCATCCAGGTATTACCAACATGGTCTGCCCTCCAGGCACAGGAAGACCCATCCAAGTTTTGAAAGCCCCAGCAGAGCTGGTGTTTGCTGAAACAAGAATACAGTCCTACCAGAGGAGCCTGGCAGTGAGCCTTTTTATTCCTGACTCATCTGCAAACAGACCTTCAACCTCCTCAGCCTGGCTGGGGAACATTACTTTGCAGCCATAAAAAGGAAGTCTTTTTCCATCCAATTCAAAAGACATCAGGGTCATGATCCCCTTTCCTTTTTCTAACTTCTCTTCAAAGAATTTTGAGGGAACCAGATTTTTTCAGTGGAAGTGACTGACAGCAAATCCCAGCTCCTTAAGAGACTCTAATGACATACATTCATCTCACTTCCTGACCATCTTGACAAAGCCAACTAAGTTACTTAATATTCTAGTATCCTGAGTCTCTTGCTCAGAGAATCGCATTTGTTTAAATAAAAGGGAAACTGAAGCCATACGCAGGCTCCATGAGAAATTGCTAGAGTTCCTGAATTAGATTTGTTGCAGGACACCCACAACAAAGACTCCCTCCTCCGACAAATGAAACACCAACACAGCCCCATGAAAATAAGCTTCCTTGACTCTTCCCACCCAGCACAGAGGGTCAAAAGCATGGCCCGTCACCCTTCCATATTCCTTACCCCATGCCCATGATCAATCAAGTCCTCTCAGCCTAGTTGAAATTTCCCTTTCAGGCATGTCACCCACCTCACAAGAAGGTGTTATACTATAAGGACAGAGTGTGTGCCTTCTGGAGTTGGATTGCCGGAAAGAGCTTCTTACCAGCTGATTGACCTACCGCTAATTATTTAACTGCTCTCAGCCTCAGTATCCTCATCTGTAAGATGGGAATAAAAAATAGCTGCAATGTCAAAAGGTTGCAATGCTGATCCAAATACACAATACTTAGTGAGCCCTCAATAATTGTTCACTTCAGTCATTCAGTCAAGTCCAATTATTTGCAATCCCATAGACTGCAGCACGCCAGGCTTCCCTGTCCATCACCAACGTCCAGAGCTTGCTCAAACTCATGTTCATCGAGTCGGTGATGCCATCCAACCATTTCATCCTCTGTCGTCCCCTTTTCCTCCTGCCTTCAGTCTTTCCCAGTATCAGGGTCTTTTCTGCTGCGTCAGGTGACCAATATATTAGAGCTTCAACTTCAGCATCCGTCCTTCCAATGAATATTCAGGACTGATTTCCTTTAGTATTGATTGGTTTGATCTCCTTGCATTCCAAGGGACTCTCAAGTGTCGTCTTCAACACCACAGTTCAAAAGCATCACTTCTTTAGCACTCAGCTTTCTTTATGGTCCAACTCTCACATCCATACATGACCACTGGAAAAACTATACCTCTGACTAGACAGACCTTTGTTGGCAAAGTAATGTCTCTGCTTTTTAATATGCTGTCTAGGTATGTCATAGCTTTCCTTCCAAGGAGTAAGCATCTTTTAATTTCATGGCTGCAGTCACCATCTCCAGTGATTTTGGAGCCCAAGAAAATAAAGTCTCGCACTGTTTCCATCACTTCCCCATCTGTTTGCCATGAAGTGATGGGACCAGATGACATGATCTTTGTTTTTTGAATGTTGAGTTTTAAGCCAGCTTTTTCACTCTCCTCTTCCACTTTCATCAAGAAGCTCTTTAATTCCTCTTTTCCTTCTGCCATAAGGGTGGTGTCATCTGCATATCTGAGGTTATTGATATTTCTCCCAGCAACCTTGATTTTAGCTGTGCTTCATCCAGCCTGGCATTTCCCATGATGTACCATGCATATAAGTTAAATAAGCAGAGTGACAATATACAGCCTTGATGTACTTCTTTCCCAATTTGGAGTCAGTCCATTGTTCCATGTCCAGTTCTAAATGTTGCTTCTTGACCTGCATACAGATTTCTCAGGAGGCAGGTAAGGTGGTCTGGTATTACCATCTCTTTAAGAATTTTCCAGTTTGTTGTGATACACACAGTCAAAGGCTTTAGTTTCGTCAATAAGGCAAAAGTAGATGTTTTTCTGGAGCTCTCTTGCTTTTTCACTGATCCAATGGATCTTGGCAATTTGATCTGTGTTTCCTCTGCCTTTTCTAAATCTAGCTTGAACATTCTGCAAGTTCTTGGTTCACGTACAGTTGAAGGCTGGTTTGGAGAATTTTGAGCATTACTTTGCTAGCATGTGAGATGAGTGCAATTATGAAGTAGTTTGAACATTCTTTAGCATTGCCTTTCTTTGAGACTGGAATGAAAACTGACCTTTTCCAGTCCTGCGGCCACTGCTGAGTTTTCCAAATTTCCTGGCATATTGAGTGCAGCACTTTTACAGCATCATCTTTTAGGATTTGAAATAGCTCAGCTGAAATTCCATCACCTCCACCTGCTTTATTTGTACCAATGCTTCCTAAAGCCTGCTTGACTTCGAACTCCAGGATGTCTGACTCTAGGTGAGTGATCACACCATCATGGTTATCTGGGTCATGAAGATCTTTTTTGTGTAGTTCTTCTGTGTGTTCTTGCCACCTTTTCTTAATATCTTCTGCTTCTGTTAGGACCATACCATTTCTGTCCTTTATTGTGCCCATTTTTGCATGAAATGTTCCTTTGGTATCTCTAATTTTCTTCGAAATAATCTTCAAGGGCTTCCCTGATAGCTCAGTTGGTAAAGAATCCTCCTGCAATGCAGGAGACCTGGGTTTGATCCCTGCATTAGGAATATTCCCTGGAGAAGGGAAAGGCTACCCACTCCAGTATTCTGGCCTGGAGAATTCCATGGACTGTATAGCCCATGGGGTCACAAAGAGTTGGACTCAACTGAGTGACTTTCACTTTCAATGATTGTTAATTTTTGTTAATTCCAAATGCCGTGGCCAAAAGCTAATTTTTATGTTTCCAAATATGCCCATGTTTGTTTGTTTTTTCTGCTTCTATGCCTCTAATTCCACCATTTTTCCACCTTCTCTTCTCTTTCCAGCTCCTCCACAGAACAGGCTAAATGCTTCCTTTGCCAGGAAACCCAACTTGCTTTCCCCAAATGGAAGTTTGCCTACCTCCTTGGAACCCCATCTGTGCTGTGTCTCTTCTTCTCTTGGTGCAGAAGAGCCTGACTCAGGAGCCAACCCCTCATCCTTGGACTTCTGGCTCCATCTCCGCTCAACCTTGGGATGTTGGCAAGTTTCCACATCTGGGTAATGGGTATAACATAAGTAACCACGGGAAGGATTAGATCAGTTACTTATCACAGTGCCTGGTAATTTTTTTTTTAAAGCTCTGTGTTGTTCTTATCACTGTGTCATATTCTCCATCTTATCTACAGGTTTCTTTGTGCAGCAGGTAATTCTGTCTGTCCGGCATGAAGTCTTGCAGGTGTCACTAAGGTTTGCCTGTTATCCCAGCATAGATATTGATAGTGACTGCTTTCACCCTGAAAAATGCCACAATTTAGCTGTAAAATGATCCACCCCATTACTCACTTGGTGAATGTGTATTGGGTAACTAAAGGAAGGTAGGAATGAGGCTTATTGATCCAGGTTCCATGACTCGGTTACACCCCTCACTCCAAACTTAAGGCTGAAGACTGCTTCCTCACATTCTTCCCACCAGTGATCTCCAGGCATCCTGATCCTTTGGACCACTCCACTCTATCAGCATATTCTGATAAATCAGTCTCTCCCACTTCCTGTCATCTGCACACTTGAAAGCCCACACAAACTCATCACATTAAAAGAATAATATATGATCATAATTTAATGAGATGGGTGGAAAGAGTCTTTAGTTTAAGATGAAACAGTCTTTTAACCCCAAAAGATGAAAATTCTGACATCAGAGATAGGCTGTTTTAGGCATGGTCATTACCAGGGGAACCACCATAAAACATCCTTTTGATGGATTTGTATTTATTTTCTGGAGTAAAATGTAGATGTCTATCCCTGCTAACCCTGTGATCCTCCTTAGCTCATTGCTAGTGGTGACGGGGCCTTTTAGCCTAATGATATATCCATATGAGCAAGAGCGCCTTGCTAGTCATGGACAAATTCCACTTGAAGATCGAGATGATGACCCAGGAGAAAAGGACTTGCTGGAGAACATTCCAGGAGCAGTGACAAGCAAATCTCAACCCTGGGGGTCAGGGATTGAAGAGGGAACTCTCAGGGGAGTGGGGTTCCCAGGGACCCACCCGGAGATGGAGATGTAACACGAGAGGAGAGTAAAGATCTATTCCACTGTGATCCAGATTCCTGGAGTGATTCTCGTCAGCCAGGAGTGAGATGAATTTCCAACCACCGACGGCAGAACTAAAGGTACACATCCCCTTCTTTATCGAGCTCCTTTGTTGTCGTTGCTGTTTTTCTTTTTGGCCAGGCCAGGTGGCTTGCGGGATCTCAGCTCCCCAACCAGGAACTGAACCCAGGCCACCTGGGTTTTCACTTTTCACACAGTGGAAGTCCAGAATCCTAACCACCAAGCCACCAGGGAATTCCCAGCAAACTCATATTGAGTGCCTACTATGTACAAAGGACTGGGTGAGGCTTTAGGGTGGGAGAAGGTGATGGGCATCAGGGCGGCAAAAAAAAAGACTATTTCAGCAAGATCCTTAAGAATTAGCTGTATAGGTAGAGAAGAAGCAAGTAAAACAAGAGTCTGCTGGTGTTATACAAGGAATGGTGTGGAGCTGGCTGGCACCAAGATTTCAAACCACCTGATGAAGAGCTGGAAAGGACTGTTTAGGTACTGTCCCAGGGTTCTCAGTGCTGGTAGGAAGTGAGATCCTCCCAGTTGAAGAGGCTAGAGAGCAAGCCCAGTGTGTGGGGCCCTTCCACCTCACTCTAGAATCGGGAATGAGCAGAGTGGTCCAGAGCTGACTTCATCTCAACTTCCCTAGGAAAGTGAAAGAGAGGCTATGAAGATTAAATCTGCCATCAGTTTTAGAGGAGGCAAGCCTTGTTCCAGAATTAACAGAGCAATTAACCTGCAAAGCTGCAGAAACACATAGAACCTGGAAACTTTCAAAACATGTAATTTATCCAATTAAACATTTTAAGCCACTGCCAGCCACAAAGGGTTAGTATATTAGTAACCAAAAAGGTCTCTAATTCCTTGACTCTTAGGTTATTTCATCTAGCATTCAGGATACATCTGCTTGTATAATTATATCACCCAAAGCATACTATGAGATATCATTATGTGGAATTTTATTTAATTCTGTTTCTATTCTATGGCCCATATATTCCTCATAGTTTATTTAAGATACTTGGAGATGGTTTCCCAGCTTTTAATAAAGCCTCTTTCCTTTCTTTCTCACTCTTGTCCATGAAGTTTTCCTTGACCCAACCCAGACCACAGAGAACCACCCCCCCAAAAAAATATCCTACCCCTACATCACTCCCCTGACACTTGCCTCATGTTTGTCTTGCAGCTAGGAGAGCATAAACTCTTTGAGGGGAAGAATCAAGTCTTCTGTTTATCACTTGTGGCCCCCAGTAGAATGCTCGGCACCTAATGGATCCTAAATCCATAATAGACACTGACCCACTGAAGCCAGCACGGCAACCTGCAGCTTTGCAAGGATGCAAGGCTGGCAGTCAAACACAATTTTCAATCAGATCTGCCCACAAAGAATGGTGTTTGAGTCTGTATTACCTAAGAACTTTCAGGTGGCAGAAGACCCAATTCAAATGCCTTAAACAAAAGACAGAATTAATTCACTCAGCTCGCCACAAAACCCAGGATAGTCTGGCTTCAGCGATATTCGGATTCAGAACTCAAATTATGCCATGAGAACAAGGTTCTCTATAATCTCAACTGTATCTTCCCACATCCTGGCTTTGCTTCTTCTCTCCTCTTGGGGACAAAATGGCTATGGTGGCAGCCTTGGACCTAATGGCATCTAAGCCAATGGAAGAGTGTCACCATCTGTCCTAAAGTGTCTCATGAGAGCTCATCAGCTCTGATTTTCTCACTTGCATGTCCCTAAACCCATCACAAGGGCCATGGGAGTGCAGTTCGCTGGGTGGCTTAAGCCTAGATCCTATGCTCCACTCCTACAACCCAGGAATTTGTGCTTTTGTCAAGCTTTCCAGACTGTTCTAGTTTACATTAAAGTCAGAGAACCATTGGGTGTGGCCACATGAGTAGCCAATCAAGACAGTAAAGGCAGGAGGCACAGACAGTATTGTCTGAGACATGTATGGAGTTATGGAGCTGTTTAAGAAGGTGTCAGGACTTGAGTGGGGTGGCGGTCAGTGAAAGACTGTCAGCCAGAGGTCCTGCCTGTCAGAGAGTAACTTTATTTAATAAGACTCAAAGGTGCTTTGAGACTTTGGTCTCCCATGTAGATCTATCTGATTCAAAGTCATGGACTTGGGAAATTTCAGCTTAGAAAAGAACTTAAAGTGAA
The DNA here is from genome assembly GCA_006410615.1 of Neotragus moschatus. Classification (NCBI taxonomy): domain Eukaryota; kingdom Metazoa; phylum Chordata; class Mammalia; order Artiodactyla; family Bovidae; genus Neotragus; species Neotragus moschatus. Next base: position 478,702 of record SJYA01002803.1, on the reverse strand, counting down.
AGCAACAGTTAGAACCGGACGTGGAACAACAGACTGGTTCCAAATAGGAAAAGAAGTACATCAGGGTTGTATATTGTCACCCTGCTTATTTAACTTATATGCAGAATACATCATGAGAAATGCTGGACTGGAAGAAGCACAAGCTGGAATCAAGATTTCTGGGAGAAATATCAATAACCTCAGATATGCAGATGACACCACCCTTATGGCAGAAAGTGAAGAGGAACTAAAGAGCCTCTTGATGAAAGTGAAAGAGGAGAGTGAAAAAGTTGGCTTAAGGCTCCACATTCGGAAGGTCATGGCATCCAATCCCATCACTTCATGGGAAATGGATGAGGAAACAGTGGAAATAGTGTCAGACTTTACTTTTCTGGGCTCCAAAATCACTGCAGATGGTGACTGCAGATGGTGACTGCAGCCATGAAATCAAAAGACGCTTACTTCTTGGATGAAAAGTTATGACCAACCTAGATAGCATATTCAAAAGCAGAGACATTACTTTGCCGACTAAGGTCTGTCTAGTCAAGGCTATGGTTTTTCCAGTAGTCCTGTATGGATGCAAGAGATGAACTGTGAAGAAGGCTGAGTTCCAAAGAATAGATGCTTTTGAACTGTGGTGTTGGAGAAGACTCTCAAGAGTCCCTTGGACTGCAAGGAGATCCAACCGGTCCATTCTGAAGGAGATCGGCCCTGGGATTTCTTTGGAAGGAATGATGCTAAAGCTGAAGCTCCAGTACTTTGGCCACCTCATGCGAAGAGTTGACTCATTGGAAAAGACTCTGATGCTGGGAGGGACTGGGGACAGGAGGAGAAAGGGATGACCGAGGATGAGATGGCTGGATGCCATCACTGACTCGATGGACGTGAGTCTGAGTGAACTCCGGGAGTTGGTGATGGACATGGAGGCCTGGCATGCTGCGATCCATGGGGTTGCGAAGAGTCGGACACAACTGAGCAACTGATCTGAACTGAACTGAACTGTGTCCAACTCTTAGTGACTGCATGGACTATAGCCTGCCAGGCTCCTCTGCCCATGAAATCCTCCAGGCAAGAATACTGGTGTGGGTAGCTATTCTCTTCTCCAAGGGATCTTCTGGACCCAGGGATAGAGCCTTGGTCTCCTGTATTCCAGACAGATTTCTTACCATCTAAGCCACACTGGCTCAAGCATAAGAAAAGACCTTAAAGGTCCTTTAATTCAAACCAAATCACCACTGGATCCACAAGCCCCCTGAACATTATGCCTTACCACCCAGCCAATAAATAAATAATTCTTCCAACAGAGCAATCCTCACTCCTCAAAGTAGCCAAACCATCTTCTAATCCTCCAGATGCCTAAAATTTCTTACTCTAGCTGGCAGAAATCTTTTTGTAAATTTCTTTCATCAGTTTTGCTTGTATCTTGTGCAATGATATAGGACAGTTCTATTCCCTGTCCCAAAAGGCAACCCCCTTGCACACTGTATTTGAAGAGAAGTTAATACTCACTGTGTCCTCGAGCCTCCAGGATAAATAGTCCTGGCTCTGTCCATCCTGCCTCAGACGATGTGGGCTCTTACCCCTTTACTCTCCTGGTTACCCTCTCTCTCTCATGAAAGTATTGTAGATGGTCTGTGTCCACCCCCACCCCCCACCCTCAAAAGTGTAATGCTTAGAACACAGGTCCAACAGTGGTTTGATGAGAGAATACTAGAACTATTGTCTCCTTCTAGATGCTACATTTTCATTACCCTGCCTTAACACTGCTGTAGTTTTCCTAGAACCACCCCTCAGAGTTCACTCATAATCTTCCTTCTAACTTCCCCTGTTCTGACCTCATGCTGCTGCTAAGCTTCATCTCTCCCATTCTATACCCTGTGGAGCTTGTTTTGTGAACCTAAGTTTGTGACTTTGGGGATAACTGAGAGAATTTCAAGCAGGAAGAATGAATTAAGCAATTCTGTTTACTGCTGCCTACTCATGAACAACTGTATTCTCTCAAATAACATCTCAGAATTTAAAAAATAAAACTGAGCCAATATTGAGCTCTCAACATGTACCAGTATGGAGAACATGAAGATGAGTAAGGGGGGACCTGCTTGCTCTTGGTAGGGCTCATATTCTGGCTGAGGAAATGGAACTCATCCACAAGCCCCTGGTGCAGGTGGCAGGTACCTTGGTGATGGCATGCAGAAGCTGTCCTCTGTCTCTGCCCAGGGACTTTGGGGTCTTCCCTATGTGAGCTGACATCAGAGCCGGATATGAAAGCATGTGATTTCTGCAGTAATCAAGGGAGAAACCAGGCATCCAGGCAGCAGGAGTAACATGCAAAGATCCTCACCAGTGAGAATCTAGGGAGAGTGGGGAGGGAGTGAGGCTGGGAAGTTAGGTTCCAGCTAGATTGTGAGGGCCTGGAAGGCTCTACTGAGTCTGAATTTTATCCTGTGGTCTCTCAAAAGAGGGTAAAGATCCTCAAAGAGGAACTGACAAATGGAGACAGTGGAAGCCAGGAGACCCAATAAGAGATGACTGTATTTAACTGAAGACTGGTATCTAGAATAGGCATATCAATTTCCTGCATATCAATAAGCTAAAAGCAGAATAGGAAAATAGGTAAGGATGTGAACAAGCAATCTGTAGATCAGAAAACATGAGTGGCCACTAAGTGTTTGTAAACCTCATTAGCAATCAAGGAAATTAAAATTAAGACCACAGAGTGCTGTCTTTTCACAATGATCAGATTGCCAAGAGTCTGACGATACCAAGCATACATGAAATACTCACATGCTGAGAGTGAGAGGACAAATTATATGCCAGCTTTGGAAAGCAATTTGTCAACATCTAATAAACTTTCAGTGTGTACACCTTTGCATCCAGGGCTCCACTTTCCAGTACTGACCCCACAGAAATTCTACCATAGGTTCACAGAGACATATACGAAGATGCACATTACAGTGTTGTTTGTAAAAAGAATAGTTATAATAGCTGTTTGTACTGAAATATGTCCCCCAAGGGACATATATTGAAATGCATATGTGAACTCCAATGTTCATTTATTGAAGGCTTAACCCTTCACTACCTCAGAATATAACTATATTTGGACATAAGGTCTTTAAAGAGAACTGGAAAGACCTCTGGAGAAGGTAATGGCAACCCACATCCATATTCTTGCCTGGAAAATTCCATGGACGGAGGAGCCTGGCGGGCTACGGTCCACAGGATCGCCAAGAGTCGGACACAACTGAGCATGCAGACACACACTCTTTAAAGAGATAACTGAGTTACAGTGAGGCCAGGGGGGTGGGTCCTTATCCACTGTGATTGGTGTCCTTTTAAGAGGAGATAAGGACACAGACAGGCACAGAGGGAAGACCACGCGTAGACACAGGGAAGTAATGCCAACTTCAAGGCAAGGGGAGAGGCCTCAGAAACACCCAGTGCTGCCAATGCCTTGCTGTTAGACTTCTAGCCTCTGGAACTGCCAGGATACAAATGTCTATTACTTAAGCCATCCAGTCTGTGATACTTTATTATGGTAGCCCTAGCAAACTAAAATAATAGACATCACAGTGGGGTCATGGAATTAAAATTAATTCAATGAAAAGAATAAACTAGATCAACATGTATCAACATGGATATAGCTTAATAACATAGTGTTGAGTGAAAAAAGTTGCAAAAAGTATACCCAGTGTGAGATCAACCATACGACACAGCTGGGAAGGAGAAATTTCAGGCTAGTAGTAAAGGGAGAGGAGGGAAGGATGGATAGGGTGACAGGGAGGTAGAAAGGGGCTTCATCAGTAAGATTATATACCTAATGTATTAGTATTGGGTTGGCCAAAAAGTTCATTTAGAATTTTCTGTAACATCTTACAGGATATTAGTTCAGTTCAGTTCAGTCGCTCAGTCGTGTCCGACTCTTTGCAACCCCATGAATTGCAGTGTGAAAGGCCTCCCTGTCCATCACCAACTCCCGGAATTCACTCAGACTCGCGTCCATCGAGTCAGTGATGCCATCCAGCCATCTCATCCTCGGTCATCCCCTTCTCCTCCTGCCCCCAATCCCTCCCAGCATCAGAGTCTTTTCCAATGAGTCAACTCTTCGCATGAGATGGCCAAAGTACTGGAGTTTCAGCTTTAGCATCATTCCTTCCAAAGAAATCCCAGGGCCGATCTCCTTCAGAATGGACTGATTGCAGTCCAAGGGACTCTTGAGAGTCTTCTCCAACACCACAGATCAAAAGCATCTATTCTTCTGCGCTCAGCCTTCTTCGCAATCCAACTCTCACATCCATATATGACTACTAGGAACACCATAGCCTTGACTAGATGGATATATACTATAATAATACACATAGAATGTATAAAATATTACCATGTATGGTGCATATGATGTGATTATATATAGTGTATATATTGTATGTGTATAATGTATACATCTTATGTATCATATACAATGTGTGCATCGTGCGTGCTAGGTTGCTTCAGTCATGTTCCTCTCTGTACAACCCTATGGACTGCAGCCCGCCAGGCTCCCTTGTATATGGGATTCTCTAGGCAAGAAAACTGGAGTGGGTTGCCATGCCCCTCTTCCAAGGGATCTAACCCACGTCTCTTACATCCACCTGCAATGACAGACGGGTTCTTTACCAACAGCACTGCCTGGGAAGCCCACCATATACAATATGTATGTAATAATGATAGAATACAAACGTTTATTAAATTATGGTGGTAAGCATATTTTGCTTTTCTCTGCATTTTCTTGTAGCTTAAAATATTTTCATCATTGGTAAACATTGTTTGAAAAGGCAATTCTGAGAGTCTGAGAGAGAAGTGTTGGAGACCTGAACTCAGGCAGCAGCTTGGGGAGAAACTCAGCTTTCAGGGACTCTTTCTTCATCAGCTCTTGTTATATATTTCTTTTCTTCCAGGCGGTAGTGTAGTAGGCTTGCTCCAAAATGGCCATACGAGCAGCTGTATTCCAGTACAAGTCCCATGAGCTGCAGTGTCCTGAGACTTGCTTCCTGTTCTCCTTTTAAGTTCTTCCAGCTCAGGAAAATGGAAACCTTTCCTAGGTGTACTTCTAGCTAAAGCCTTTCCCCAAGTGGTCTTGCCTTTAATAATATCATAGTGTGTGTGGATAGCAGCCTTGGTGTTGAGGTTTTAGGTATCCAGGCACGCACATGTCCATTTTGCCCCAGAATGTCACGACACAAGGTCCATGAAACCCGGGGACAGACATGAAAGGGCCCCCGGGGTGTATTTCTGGTTCGCCTGTGACTTCTAACCTGATCGCTTTTGCTGGCTGAGTTGCCTGCCCATGAGCTGTTTCCCCTTTAGTGAAGCCAGAGCTTTGGACCAGATCTTGTCCATCCTCTACTCCAACCATCCGCTGAGTGGTGAGAGCTCAGGTCTCACACAAGCCTGCAGGCGGGCTCAGCCCTCCCTCCACACAGTTGCCTGTAAAATTGTTCAGTACTTTTTATCTTGTCCTGAAGAGGCAGGTGTGATGTTCCCTTTTGAATCTTAGCATATCAATCAACACCGCCAATGGAGGCATTGTGAGATTTCACAGCCAGGAAATCAACCCAGCCTTTGCTTCTCAAAGCATGTTGTGGCTACAGAGGTTGTACAATTTACTTGCAAAGCAAAGTGTTCGGCTCAATGGGGATCTACATTTGCTTCCAGCTTGAAAACTGTTATCGCTAAAATTCCAAATCCACAGAGTCCGACACCTTGGGCTCTGTTTCTGAGGCTAAGGTGGGATGTGTCAATGGGAGTCAACCAACCAATCAATCACTATTTGTTGGCTCCTTGTCCTGTGCTATCAGCTAAATTGTGAACTAGGCAGAATTTGCCTACGGTGGTCCTGCTTTCCCATCCCTGCATCCCTGCACCTTCTGGGCCCCCTGCCGTGTACCAGCACCTGCTGCTGCTGCTGCTGCTGCTAAGTCACTTCAGTCGTGTCCGACTCTGTGCAACCCCACAGACGGCAGCCCACCAGGCTCCCCCGTCCCTAGGATTCTCCAGGCAAGAACACTGGAGTAGGTTGCCATTGCCTTCTCCAGTGCATGGAAGTGAAGAGTGAAAGTGAAATCGCCCAGTTATGTCCGACTCTTAGCAACCCCATGGACTGCAGCCCACCAGGCTCCTCCATCCATGGGATTCTCCAGACAAGAGTACTGGAGTGGGGCGCCATTGCCTTCTCCAGTACCAATACCTAGCACCTTCCTTTTCCTGACTTTGCCTGATCCAAACTGTCTCAGGAAAGAATCCACCTCAGTCACTGAGCCCTTGAGCTCACCCTGTTCCGAGGATAGCTTTGTCTCTTCCTGGGGGACATACAAGCGTCAGAGAAAAGCGCACAGCAAGNGCGCCATTGCCTTCTCCAGTACCAATACCTAGCACCTTCCTTTTCCTGACTTTGCCTGATCCAAACTGTCTCAGGAAAGAATCCACCTCAGTCACTGAGCCCTTGAGCTCACCCTGTTCCGAGGATAGCTTTGTCTCTTCCTGGGGGACATACAAGCGTCAGAGAAAAGCGCACAGCAAGTGCGAGTTTTCTCTTCTTTAAAAATTGTATTCATTCATTTATTTTGGCTGTGCTGAGTCTTCATTGCTGCACGGGCTTTTCTCCAGTTGCGGTAACAAGGGGCTTCTCACTGCAGGCGCTTCTCCAGTTGTGGTGTGCGGGCTGCTCACTGCAGGGGCTTCTCTTGTGTGGAGCACAGGCTCTAGGCACTAAGACTGAGAGTTGCGGTTCCCGGGCTCTAGAGCAATAGTTACAGTGTGTGGGGCTTAGTTGCACTGTGGCATGTGGAATCTTCCCAGACCAGGGATCGAACTCGTGTCTCCTGCGTTGGCAGGCACATTCTTTACCACTGAGCCACTAGGGAAGCCCAAGTGTAAGTTTTCTAATCTGCCATCTTACTTCTACCCTTTCAGCCCGATGGCTCTCTATCCATAATGAGGTGAGAATGAATACTGGCACCTTTTCTTACTAGCTTGCAGCAGTGTGCTCAACTCTGAGCCTTAGTATCCTCATCCATAAAATGGGCAAACAGTGCCTACCTTTCCAGGCACTATCCAAGGTTGATGCACTCGTGTACTGTAGGGGCACTTGGAGGATGCCCAGCAGCAACCGCTTTTGTTACAATCATAGGCTTAGAAGTGGGCAGGAGGCCTCCCCTGGGTCTCCCGCTCACATCCCTTAAAGTGCTGGGTTATGTGCTGGAAATTTCAGAGGAAGAAGCCCCAGTTCATGCTCCAGAAGTTCTTTGGAGGAGCTAACACCACAGCAGGAAAAGAGTGACTAAAGTCCAGTGGCACCAAGAGTAAACTAACCCCCAAGGATCACAGGACTAGAGACTGGAATGCCAGGGCCGCGACAATGAGCTGTGAAATTAACCCCAAACTGAGGTGCTGAGACTGAGAGCTTCCCTTCCCTACTCTTCATCTAACTGCCAGAGAGCCTCTGGCCTACATCTCCTCACCCATAAAACAAGAAATTTGGACCAGATTAACGTCTACAGTCTGTTTCTGGTCTTACACTCTAAACTCTTTTTAATTCTCTCACTTCAAACAACTGCCACCCTTTCCACCTTTCTTCTTTCTGTGTACAGTTTTTAATGCAACAAACAAACTAAAGATTTCTGCTCACACAGAGTACACACTTAAAACGGGGTGGTGAGGGGTGGCAATAGAAAGAAGCATGGTGTGCAGGAAGCCAGGTGGATAGAAGGGCTCTAGAGAAACAGCAGGCAGAGGCTAGGGGGTGGGGAGTTAAAGGGGGTGCTATTTTAACTGAGAAATGTCTTCTCCAGAGGCAGCAGATGGGTGAAGACCAGGAGGAAGAGACAGAGAGAAGTATGGACAGCTGACCTGCAGTAACAGGAAGCCAGGTGGAGAGGCAGAGCGTGGATGCAGGTGGCAGGCAGACACGCTAGGAGTCCATGAAAGCTCCTCTTCCCATGATTTTTGTGTTCACAGTAAAACAAGAAGTGAGGTTATCAGCTGAGTGTAAAGATAAGGATGGAAATGTTAGTGGCTGGAGGAGAGGAGAGAAGCTATGAAATGCTTATATACGAGGGAGAAACCAGTATGGACACGCGAAACATATAATCCTTTATGTGCTATGAGAAGCTGGTTCAAACGCCATTGCAGGGGTACAATGGAGCATTTTTTTAATCCATTCATACATTCAATTGGCAAATGATGAGTGAGTGCTCTTGGCTAGCAACAGGTTAGGCAGGGCCAGAACAGGAAGTCCTTAAGGAAGAACACCACTCCTTGCTAATGGCCAGAGTCGTCCCTGAGACAAAGACTTGAATGCAAATAATTTGTTTGGGAGGTGGAGGTAGGAGCATGCGGAAATGACTCAAGAAGGGAAGAAGTCAATCCAGGGTTTATTAAGGACGAGATTACCACTGTGGATGATCTCACCAAGGGCCTCTGGGAGACTATGTAAAACAGACTCATCCCAACAGAGGAAGCTGGGTATCCACAGGCCGTCACTGGCTGTGGTCTGCTCCTGGGTTGTACACAAACCCTGGCCTTTCCAGCGTGCTCCAGTGAACAAAGGCCTCAGGTCTGCAGTCAGAAAATGCCAGCATGTATAAGAACAGTGGGGCTTCCCAGGGGGCGCCAGTGGTAAAGAACCTGCCTGCCAACACAGGAGATATAAGAGATGTAGGTTCGATCCCTGGGTCGGGAAAATCCCCTGGAGGAGGGCATGGCAACCCACTCCAGTATTCTTGCCTGGAGAACCCAGCGGACAGAGGAGCCGGGAGGGATACAGTCCATAGTGTCGCACAGAGTCGAACACAACTGAAGCAACTTAGCATGCACCCACACATGAGAACTGTGAGTGTCAATAAAATACGAACAGGCATCAGCAATATCTACGCCACTGTTGGAAGCCTCTGGATTTAGATAGAAGATTATATGTCTCCTTACGTATAAGACACAGTCCTTCCTTTCAAAAAATTAATTTATTGGAGGAGGCTAAGAATAGGCTCGAGCCTGAAAGAAAGAAAAAAGAAAATAAATCTAAGAGAAGAAACAGGAAGCACAAGCTAAAAAAACACCAAGTGAGTCTAGTCTACATGGGGTCAGAGGAGGAAGAGGTCTTCTCGGATGGAATGGAAGGCTTCGCAGAGGAGGGTACCCATCTGGATGGCAACTGGATGAACAGAAAAAGCAACAGAAGGCTTTGGGCGGGGGAACCTGCTTTCCTGGGGTAGGTCTATTCTGCCTTTGTGGCCAAAACGGACCCAAAGACAGGCAGCGGCTGCTGACTCGGGGGACCCAAGGTGTGGCAGAGAAAGACTGCTGATCATCCAGAGCCTCCTCTGGCTGCCTGTGCCCCGCAGGTGCGAGACTGCCTTGATTTGCAGCTGAAGCTGCTGTTTGGGAAGCAGTCGTGGTTCAGCAGCTCCGCTTCAGGGAAGCGTAAAACAAAGGAGATTCTCAGGGGTTGTTATAAAGCAGTCTCAAAAATATATCTGTGATATCCAACCTTCCTGCACAGGGCAGCTGCGGAAGACACAGCCGTGATTCACCACAACAAATAATCCCCCCGCATCCTCCTTCCTGCAATGCCACTGAAGTCGGAGAAGTTTGGACTGTGCTTTACCCACCCTTGGTCCCCACACTAAGAGGAGGGGGATGGGCTGAGCATTTGAATAGCGTCTTCTGATGAGGATAAATTAATTAGGACAACACAATCACAGAAATCCACGTGGGTTTAGGTGGTCTAATGAGGCTGATGGTCGGATGCTGCTGAGTAAGGTCATAATGGCCTGGGGGCCTGATTGCTGTTCACTCTGCCTGGAGATCTGTGGTGCCCCTGCAGTTAACCCCTTCCATTCTTGAGCATATCTTTCTCCCATCCCCACACTCCGAACTACAAACCCTTGCTTAGTTTTCACCATCAGCCACACGTCCCTGCTTCCAAACATACTTTTTGGGCCAGGTAACTGATACACTGATCATCCTCAAACAGATTTGGGTTCAGTTTGCCCCCAGGGCTCAGGAACATTATTAGCTCCTTGTGACCCAAAGAATAAAATCCACATTTGAACACAAGTCCCCCATCAACCATCTCTGGCCCCTTGCCTTCCACCATGTCAGCCCTCTACTTCCCATCAAGGCTTGTCTGCATTAGCCAAATTCCTCAACCTGTTCTCCCCCTGCGAGCCTTGTTAGTTCTGGTCCAGATTGTCACTTTCCCACTCTCCCCACCTTGAAGAAGACTGTCCTCTCATCAGCAAATCCCTTTCTGTGGCTGAAGCAAAAGAGGTGCCATCTTTAAGCCTTCCCAAAGACAGAATAGCACTGGGTGATGAGTGATCAGGTACGTCTGTCAGGTCGAGACCCACACGCTCCATGACTGAATGAGCAAAGGAAGGAGCCCTTCCTGGGCACCCGCCTCTGAGTCTGATAATCCTCCCTGATTTGGTGAAGTTTGGGCAAGAGCACGTCTATCTTCTGGTTTAATTGGTGGCGATCAGTGACTCTGCAGAGTAGATTTTAGTGTTTTGTCATTATGCCTGCATTTTGGAACTGAACAACGTTCTTAGGGAGAGAACCTGGCAGATAATCCAGCACTCAAATTTAAACTCGGCTTTTATTTTACTCTGCTCATGCACCACACAGGCAGTGGTTGTCAGGAAATGGTGATAAAACAATGTTATTTCCTACTGAAAATGACCACTTCTCCCCCCGGGGAAACTACGCTTTAGCGATGGTGCAGATGGCAGTCTGTTTGTGGGGCTGTTGGTGGCAGTCTCCCCCCTGATTTGGCTGTACGCTCTCTGCCTGCCTGTTTCACTCTCGGCTTCTCAGGGCCTGGCATGTGGCAGGTGCCCAATACTCAGTGAAGTCAGGAACAAAAGCAAGTATTTCAAGTAAGAAATGAAAGCATAACAAATGATAAATTCTAAAAAGCTGGCGGACACCACCAATGGCACATAATCCAGAAACATACATTCATCTGCATTAAATAATTTCATTATTATTATTGATTAAGATAATTATTTAACAAAATGATTGTTTTTGTTAGCCAAAGAAATCGCCACACCCCTCGAATACTAAACTTTTAAGGACTAATAATTGTATACATTTGACGCTTGGAAGAATTTCCACAAACTAGCTTCTGGCTCCATGTTTCAAACCTGATTTTTCCCCACTACGCACACACTTCTGGTGCTGGGTGCCATGGGCTCTCTTCAGATAGTAACTGACTTTGGCCTACCACTTTCGTGTCCCATTACAAGGTGAATGGACAAAGGCACCAATAGACGCCTCCGTGAAAGCTGTTCCTCCACTGGGGTGACTGTGCGTGTGTGTGTGTGTGTGTGTACTCAGTCAAGTCTGACTCTTTGTGACCCCATGAACTGTAGCCCACCTGGTTCCTCTGTCCATGGAGTTTTCCAGGAAAAAATACCGAAGAGAGTTGCCATCTCCTGCTCCAGGGGATCTTCCTGACCCAGGGATCAGAGTCTCACGCATCTCCTGCATTGGCAGGTGGATTCTTTACCACTGAGCCACCTGGGAAGCCCCTTAATTATAGGTAAGAGTGACCAAAAACCATACATATGACCAGCTAAACTCCAGCTGTCTACATTCTCAACTCAAACTCCCTTTATCCAGGTCTAAGGAAACCAGAGGACCACCAGAAGCTCACCTGATGTGATGGAAAGCGTGCTGGCAAGGAAGCTGCCCTGAAGAGTCAACAGTTGTAAGCAAAGGCTGTTTAAACATCATTGGCACATTTTATAAAAACATACAACCACGTGAAGACATCACATGAGGTCCTGCTCAGGCTTCAGAAGGACTGGTTTAGTCAAGAAACCTGAACCATAAGCCTCACAACACAACTTCACAGGAAATCTTCACCCTCTTTGCTCTCCCCTACTTCAGGAAGAAGAATGACCAACTGAAATAACAAAAGAGAAAATCATTTTTTTTAATTTTGTATTTTGAATTAGGGTGTAGCCAATTAACAATGTTGTGATAGTTGCAGGTGAACAGAGAAGGGACGCAGCCATAAATATACCTGTATCCATTCTCCCCCAAACTCCCCTTCCATCCAGGCTGCCACATAACATTGAGCAGAGTTCCCTGTGCTATAATGCAGGACCTTGTTGGTTATCCATTTTAAATATGGCCATGTACATGTCCATCCCAAACTCCCTAAGTATCCTCTCCCCATATCCTTCTCCCCAGCAACCATAAGTTCGCTCTCCAATTCTTTGAGTCTCTTTCTGAAGAAAACCGTTTTAAATGTGCGTATCTTCATTTGCTGCGGCTGCCTTAACCAAGTACCAGAGACTGGGTAACTTAAACTATAGCAGTGTATTGTCTCACTGTTCTGGAGGCTGGAAGTCCGAGATCAAGCGTCAGCAGGGTTGTCTCCTGTGGGAGGGCTGTGAAGGAGGGATCTGACCCCGCCCCCTCCTGGCTTATAGGACGACTTCTCTGTGTCGCTTTACACCATCTTCCCTGATGCAAGTTTTTCTCTGTGTCCAAACTGTCCCCTTTTCCTAAAGGCACCAATTACATTGGATTAGCACTCACCCTAATGACCTCATTTTAACTGGATCACCTTTGCAAAGACCCCATCTCTAAACAAAGCCACATTCTGGGTATTAGGACTCCCGACATATTATTTTGAGGGAATACAATTCAACTCACAACAGTGTAAAAATGCAAATTGGTATGTGCATCTCTGCAGAAAATTGAGGGAGAGGGAGAGAAACCCAGAGAGACAGAGAGAGACAGAGAGAGAGAGGAAGCTGTTATCTTGTTTACACTTTGCATTTAGAAAAATTACCTCATTAGCTGTCTGTCTACATCCAGGCCCAGCTGCAACCACTAAATCAATCATTTAGGGATCCATTTGCCTTTCTTGGACACCATAAATGGCACATTTTTGAATCTGTTTTGATTTTGGTGGCTGGTCTCAAATGTCAAAAATGATGGAGAGGATCAAGAGGCTGAAATCTGAGAACAGAAAATGGGGCCTTGTCTGGCTGAAGGATGAAACAGAAGAAGGTCAAGGGCCCAGAGAGGATGGGACAGGAAATAAGGACTGGTCCCCAATTCTGAAGTAGCCTGTGACGGCCGCTCACTTCGCATTTGAAAGAAGTAGGTTAGGCATGAGCCAGCCCTGTTGACATAGAAGGCAGTGAATCTAGGGAACTTCACCCAAGAAGTGACAGAAGATGAAAATATAAATTCAAGACAAGGGGACTTCCCTAGTGGCCTGGTGTTTAAGAATCCACCTGCCATTGCAGGGGGACATGGACTCAACCCCTGATCCAGGAAGATCCCACGTGCTGTGGGACAGCTCAGCCCGTGTGCCACAACTACTGAGCCCTTGAGCCCTAAAGCCAGTGCTCCGCAACAAGAGAAGTGACTGCAATGAGAAGCTCACTTGCCGGAACAAGAGATAGCCCGTGAGAAAGCCAGCTTGCAGCAATGAAGACCCAGCACAGCCAGAACTAAGTAAATAAATGTTCTAAAAAATAAAATAAATTTAAGACAAGGTTGCTTCAATTATTGGCTATCATGGCCTTCTCCAGTTCATTTCTGGGAGTCCCAAGAGGTGCCTTGTAGTTGCTTAGAGCAGCTGGACGTTGGAGAAGCTCTGCCCTTGCAGGAGGTGCACACCGCCCTTCATGGACCCCACTCGTGGACTTGGAACTCCAGCCCCTGCTTCTGAAGACTTGGGAACAATCACCATGGGGGAAAAGCAGAGGTTAACTGCCACAGCCCTGCAATGTCCTTTCCTGCCCTATGCCCTTCTCCCAGCAACCAAAAGTTCTTAGAGCTACTGGTTCTTGCATACTGAGTCCTGGAGGGAGCCCCAGACTCCCAATTCAGCTACAGCCTGAGTTCCAGCCTGACAAAGAGGAAGGAGGTTAAATAGGTGCTATGTGAATTTGTTGTTGTTTAGTCCCTCAGTCCTGTCCAATGCTTTGTGATCCTGTAGAATACCCCACCAGGCTCCTCTGTCCATGGAATTTTCCAGGCAAGGAGTGGGTTGCCATTTCCTTCTCCAGGGGATCCTCTCTATCTAGGGACTGAANGGACCTTTGTTGGCAAAGTAATGTCTCTGCTTTTGAATATGCTATCTAGGTTGGCCATAACTTTTCTTCCAAGGGGTAAGTGTCTTTTAATTTCATGGCTGCAGTCACCATCTGCAGTGATTTTGGAGCCAAAAAAAAATAAAGTCTGACACTGTTTCCACTGTTTCCCTTTAGGGAAAGCCTAAACAAAAGAGAGAGAAACAAAGAAGAAAGAAAAAAGGAGGAAAGTATTAGAAAAATGGACAGATAAAGGTAAAGAGATACAGAAAAATAGAAACCAACTGGCATGAAGTAAATCTGGGCTGGGTGGTGACAATCCTGGGCTGAGTGACATCTTGAGATCACCTCTCATCTCTTCTGTCACAGATCCTAAGAGCAGCGAGATAATAGCTTAGAAGACAGATTCTCTCAAATATATCCATCATTGATTAGGCCAGCACTTTTAAACTGTGGATCAAAACTCATTAGTAGGTCAAGAAATCAATTTAACATCTTGAAAAATAAAATAGAGTTGAATACCACAGAAACTACCAAGGCGCCCCGTGTGCAGTTAGAATGGCTGGTTATCTATGGCTGCAGAGCAAACCCATCCCAAAACTTGGTGAGCTTGGGACAATGACATCTATTTTTTTGTGATTCTGGAATTTGGACAGGGCTCAGTGAAGATAGCTCGTCTCTGCCCCCATGGACACCAGTTGGGTGGCTCAACTGGGACTGGAAAACTCACTTTCAAGATGCCCCGTCTGCATGGCTGGCAAGTTAAGGCTGTCTATTGTCCAGGAGCTCAGCTCAGGTGGGCATTCAGGGCCTCAGTCCACCAACCAGTGACCTCTCCATGTGGCTCGTTTGGGCACCCAAGGTATGACTTCTGAGTTCCAAGTGGGGGGTATCCCAAGAGAAAAATTCCAAGAGGACAAGCCTTAATGTATAAGAACTTAGCAAGCCTTCTCTTGCATCATCCTTGTTAATGTCTTGCTTAAAGCCGGTTACCTGGTCAACCCCAGGGTCAGTGTGGGAGGGAGACTACACAGGACGTGAATAGTGGTAAATGTGGCTCAAGGAAGACCATAAGCGTAAGCATTATTCCTGAAAAAAATGTTTTTCCCAGTTATGCGTGTGTCTAATTAGTGAGTAGCCATGGAAAATATATTCCTAGTAATTAATGACAGTTTTGAGAAACACAGTAGTAGAGAGCTTGGGAAATGAGTAGAAGACGCTTTATGCCAGTTGATTTCTCTTTCTCAGTTGTTTCTCTGTATTTCTTTACTCATACCTGTCCATTTTTCTCATACTTTCCCTGCTTTTTCTCTTTCTTCTTTGTTTCTCCCTCTTTAGCTTCTCTTCCTTCCCTTATCTCTTTCCTTCCCACTCTTAATCTCTCTGCCACTGAATCATTTTTTACACCTTATCTTTCACATTCAAACATCTTCACTTTCAAATACATGCATACATAACCTTAATATAAACTGGGGTCCCGTGTGACCTATTTTCTGCACAGCATCACATATAAATGAGCACAGTTCAGTGGCCAAGAGTAATTTTGCATTTATGTCGATTTCCCTGAATCTCTTCAAGAATAGTAATAGGGATCGAATTTAAATTCCAGAGACAGACTCTGTGAAATCCCTCTCTCTCTCTTCTCCCATTTCCCACCTGGCAGCTGCTCTGGGGTCTCCCAGTTGCTTAACCCACAAAACTTTCAACACTCTGCCCAGAAGACATTCTCCAACCACCTCCCCTCCACTTACTCCCTCTCCTAATACAACTCAGCTTAGCCTCCAGTTCCAACACTCTCTCCCCAGTGTCTTGATTCTGTCACAGAAGATTGAAAATCTAGATTGAAAAAACCGAACACAGAGAGGAGTCAAGAGAGAATCTGAAAAAACAAAACTCTCTTTAGTTACAATTTCTTGAATAGTTATAAATTTCACTCCAGTTACATGCACAAAATACAGTGTCTTAGAAAGAGTCTTCAATAGTGAGTCAGGAGAAATTGATTCTACTTCTGGCTCTGCTGCTAATGAAATGCACAACCTTTGACAAATCATTCAGCTCCTCAGCCCCAAGCTTCTTGATCTCTGTGGTAAGTAATAATATCTATTTCTGAGGGTTGTCGTGAGGCCTAGATGAGCTTCCTTATGGCATATGCCTGGAACACAACAGTCAAGCAAAAAGGTTAATTCCCCTAGTGATCCTTCGTCTGTAAAATGGGGTGATGATATATGCCTAGCTCATCTCCCACGGTCTCTCTAAGGATCAAATTAGAAAAAGTATGTGGAAGCCCTTTATATACTATGAAGCACTGTGCTAATAATACATGGCATTTTTGGAACTTTATTGAACCTAGCAATCTCATCCCAGTCATATTTGTGTACAATGCCTTGTTCATTACAGGGCTCATAAATAGCTAACATGTTCGTGTGCAGCCATAATCATAAGAAAGTGAGGAAGCTTCCCTTCTCTCTTGCCTCCCGCTCCCCAACCCCACAAGCAAGGGAATCCTGCCTCCAAGTTTATGGAAGAGGATTTTGTGACTGAACCCAAGGCGAGGTGAGGGGTTCAGTGGTTCTCAAACCGTGGTGCCTGGACCAGCAGCATCAACATCACCTAGAAAATCAGACGCACATGTTAGGCCCCAGCTCAGATCTACTGAGTCAGAAAATCAGAGCCTAGCGACATTCTTCAACAAGCCCTCCAGAAGATTCTGATGCGCGCTCAGTTTTAAGCGTAATAAATTCAGAGTAATGGCAACGGGGGCAATGTGACGCTCCTGTGTAGATCTGATCATGGTTTTTGGCAAAGAAACCAGCCTTTGTGGTGCAAGAAGGTCTACCTGTATTCAGACACTTGAGGACAAGAAAAGAAAATTCCAACTATAGCACAGTGTGGAGGATAGTCAAAAGTGGTGCCTTCCTCTCTGGCAAGGACCAAGTGTTTATGTCTCCCCAGAATTCATGTGTTGACATCTTAACCCCTGATGTGATGGTTTTAGGAGGTGGAGCTTTGAGTAGAGACCTGCAGGAGATAAGGGAGACTCTTCTAGGGGCAGAATATTCTAGGCAAAGGAGACCATAAGCCAAAAACCCCTAAGGCCGAGGTGCAGGTGGGTCTTTGAAGAGAAGCAAGGAGGACAGTCTAGCTGGAATAGAGTTAATCAGTGAGAGAACAGGAGCAGTTGAAGTCTGAGGTATAGAGAGGTTTGGAGGCAGTTCTGATAGGGCCTGGAGGCCATTGTAAGGACATGGCCTTTACTCAAGCAGAGATGGGAGCTGCTGGGGGGCTCCAGGCAGGGAAGGACCTGCTCTGACTTGGGTTTTCATTGGCTGCTGTGCTGTGAGTAGACAGAATGGTAGCCAGGGTGAGACTAGGGAACCAGTGTAAGAGATTTTGCCGCTGTGCAAATCCAGGCAAGAAAGAACAACGGCTCAGAGAGAGGCAGCAGGGGAGGCAGGAGATATCAGACAGAGATTGGAAGGTTAAGACAATACTTCCTAGTGAAGGATATGGTGGGCATGTGAGAGGAAAAGGGGAATCAAAATGAGTCTAAGGGGTTTTGTCTCAAGCTACTCGAAGAAGAAGCTACCACTAACCATGATGCAGGAGACTGCAGGAGAGCCAGGCTTTGGCTTGAACATGTTACATGAGGTGCCCTTGGACTCAGGCAATGGTGGACAGAAGGCCGCTGATACAGGAGTCAGTACAGAGGTGAGTTCATGGGACAGAGCCAGGCCTTGGACCCCAGGATTCACGGACTACATTACCGCTGAGAGAAGGGCCAGTTCCCCAAGCTCCAAAATGAAAACTCCATCATTTAGAAATCATAACTGAACACAATATCAAGCTTCCAAAATAGATTCCAAAACTTCTAATAAGTGCTAGTTTATCTGGCATCTTTGAGGCTAGGAATTCTCTTACCTAAGACTTTCCTATGTATTCCTTTAAGAATGATTTTTTTTTTTTTTTTTTTAAGTCCACCACTTGAGAAAGGCTGGGCTGGTGATAAAGAAGCTCCACACAGTCCTTGGGACAAGACTGCACAGAGGGACAGCAGCCACAGAAGAGCTCATGCCCTAGAGCACTGACATTCAACTTGAGCCCGTGCTGGGTCCAGAAACAAGTGAAGGTAAGCTTCTCCCCAAGGTGCATCCATCCTTGAAGACCCCCAGGAGCTACAGGAGAGCTTACATTGCAATGAGCCATATGGGTTTGCTGAAGCCCTGCTCAGGTGGCAGAACAGGCGCATTTGACTAACGCTCTCTAAATCCACAAATCCTAAAGACCTGAGCTAGAGGGAAGACAGACTAGCGAAGGAGGGAAGATGCCTGCTGGTATTTGCAAAGCATCCCCAATCGATCAGCAGGTACACATGGGCTGGGTTGAAAGGGAAGAATATTTTAAGGGAGGCTCTAGTGGGATTCCCCAGAAGCAGACGCTGAAGCAAGGATGTGGCTGGAAGTCATTTTGGGGGAATTGAGCTTAAGAAGCAGCAACAGCAGAATGGGGAAGTGAGATGGGAATGAGGGTGTTAATGAACTCAGTTCCAGTGTGTACCCTCTGGGACTCTGCCTAGAACATGTCATAGGGCTGTCCCACCCCAGAGACAAGGAACTGGGCTATTTATCCTGTCATGCGCTTTTATTATTGGTTGAGGGCTCTTCCTGCTGGCTTTACCTTCCCACCACTTCTGCTCCATCCCCTACCCNATGGGGAAGTGAGATGGGAATGAGGGTGTTAATGAACTCAGTTCCAGTGGGTACCCTCTGGGACACTGCCTAGAACATGTCATAGGGCTGTCCCACCCAAGAGACAAGGAACTGGGCTATTTATCCTGTCGTGCTCTTTTATTATTGGTTGAGGGCTCTTCCTGCTGGCTTTACCTTCCCACCACTTCTGCTCCATCCCCTACCCAAACGCCCACTCTCCAGGAGCCAGAGAATTCTCTGGAGCAGAGAGCACCAGTGCTTGCAGTAGACAGTCATTGGCGTGAGCTGAAACCAAAGCCAGAGTTCCAAGGCAGGGCTAGGGGGGCTCCACAGTGGGTTCCACAGAAGCTGCCGGGGCTCTCGATCCTTAGCTCAGACTCTGAGAACTGTCCTCACTGCAGAAAACAGGACTGAGATGAATGACTCATCTCATTTCTGCACGGAGAGCTAGACAACAGGGCAGGGCAGAGTCTCCCTGGTCCTGACAGAGGGAAGGCACCCTGGGGGCCTCTCAGTTTGGAGACCAGGGCTGTGGTAATGCCCAACCAGAGTCAGAAGTTTGCAGTGTGTTAGAGAAACAGACTAGAAACAGATTGATCCCAGTTCTTTGGGCTCTTGGTATTTAAGAAAGTGTATAAGCAGTGGCTAAGGCTCATGATGGAGGATTCTGGACCACAGAGCTGCAGGCCCGACCGTGGAGTTAGCATTCTAGCCTTCTAGTTAAGGGTTTGCCTTGTTGCTTAGTGTAGGGATCTGGAGACTAGCATCACACCCTCTACCCCTTGTTGTATATTATATGTGTCTGTGTACTACACATCTGCCTGCACCCTCAATATAGACATTCACATCAACAAATCATTCTGTCAACTTCATTGAGTCCCAGGTTGAAGGTCCCACCCTAAATATTGTCATTCACAGGCCTCTGGATGGATAGACCCTACTGACTATTCGAGCCTACTTTCTCATGCCCACACTGGACAAAACTAGCTAAGAAACATCCACCCCTCCCTCCCCAAAATTCAGTCTGAATGAGCAGTCCCCTATGAAACAAGCTCAAACCTGCACAGCTGACCATTTGTCAGGAAACTGTTACTTGTAACTTGTAAGGTGCTTACAAGATAAATGGCAGAGGACCCCTGCTTTTCAAGAGCTTCCAAGTCCTGCAAATAAATACCTGCTTCTTTTGTCAGGTACTTGCTGAAATAGTTCCATAAAAAGAATGTCAGAATGGCCGTGACTCACAGGCCAGAGCATTAGGGACTGGGTTTTTAGACCCAGGAGCTCTCTCCATCAGAGCCCTGCTCCTCCCCTCCTGTGCAGATCAGCCTCCTAGGTACTCACACACTGACCATTTTTCAGCCATCGGTATCCACCACCTCCTTCAACCTGTGTTTGCAGCCTATCTTTGCACGGTTTTATGAGGCTTGTTTTGTTTTGTTGACCATGCTGGTACGTCTACCAGCAGGCTGTGTGAACTTCAAACAGTTGCTTAACCTCTCTGAGTTTGTCATCAGAAAATGGACATAATAACATTAGGGTGAACCTGTGAAAGTATCCTTTTTAGGTTAAAACGGTTGAATACTGGCACTTTCATAGGTTCCACCTAATACCCACTTTGTGGGGTTATAGGAAAGACGTAGTGAGAGAATATATGTGACACTGCAGAGCCT
This sequence comes from Neotragus moschatus, assembly GCA_006410615.1. NCBI lineage: Eukaryota > Metazoa > Chordata > Mammalia > Artiodactyla > Bovidae > Neotragus > Neotragus moschatus. The sequence goes on along the minus strand of SJYA01002803.1, from coordinate 458,257 downwards.
CCATATCTTACTAGTTTGGGAGTCCCGAGGAAGGCCACATTCCACTTAGTACCAAATCGCCCTGGAGTGGGAAATGACTACCTGCACCAGTGCTCTTGTCTGGAATATTCCATGGACAGAGGAGCCTGCTGGGCTACAGTCCATGGGGTCACAAAGAGTCAGACACAACTAAGAGACTGAGCGCGTGCGTGCATGCACACGCACACACACACACCCCCGAATCACTACTCCTCTCAAGTATCTGCAGGATGGGGCCCAAAGTCTGTTCTTCCACAGGCCTTCCAGTGATTTCTGGAAATTCTCGTGACCTCTTGCTCCCTCCATCATGTTCCCTCTGTAGTGACGGCTGATGTCAATTGCACATTTGCTCTCTTCCAGGTGTTGTGCTCAGCACTTTTCACCTGTTCACCCATCTAGTCCTCCTCTCCACCCATGGGAGCTGGGTACTGCTACCGCCATCCCCCTTCCCAGAGAGGGAAACGGAAGTGCCAAGAAGCCAAGTGTTTTGCCAAGGTCACACAGCCAGGAAGTGAGAGAGCCAGGACTCAAAACCCAATCTTTAGCACCAGCTGCTTCCCACACCCGCTGGGGTCCTGCCACCGCCGCCATCATGAACTGTTCCATGCCAGCCTCCCGCAGGTACCTCTCTCAGTGAACCCATAGGTTCCGTGTGTGGGCGCTCTATTTCTCACAAGTGCTGAGATCAAGCAAATTCATCAGAGGACTGATTAAAGGGAAATGAAGAACAAAATCAAGCAGGATTAGGAATGAGAAAGAAGATATAGACCTAGACATTGAAAGATTAGCAGGCGATTCCCCAGCAACTCTGCAGAAACAAAATAGGAAATCCAGAGGTGGATATTTACTTAGAAAAATATAAATTACCTAAATTGACCCAAGGAGAAGTAGCAAATGAGAAGGCCAATTACTGCAGAAGAGACTAGAAAGGTGATTAAAGATCTACCATTATAAAAGGCACCAGGAACAGATGGTTTCACAGCTGAGTTCTGTGTAACCTTTAAAGAACAACTAATTCCAATGTTAATTAAACTCCTCCCGATCAGAGAGAAAGATAAAGCACTGCAATTCACTTTATGAAGCCTACATTGCCTTAGTACCAAAACCTAATGCAGAGAGTGCTTAGAAAACGGAGACTGTAGACTAATTATTCCTCTACATAGAAATGTAAAAATCAAAATAAAACACTAGTAAATGAAATCTGGCAAAATGTCATTATGATCAAGTGAGATTTCTCCTAGTAACACCGATTTATAATAGGAAATCAATTAACAGAATTCATTACACCAACAAATCCAAGGGAAACATATGATCATATCTATAAATGATGAAAGTGTTTGATGAAATATAAACTCTAAGTAAAATCAAAATACAAGAAATTCATTCATTCTTTCAATATGTATGTACTGAATGCTTACTGTGCATGTAGGGATTGTAGCTCTGACCATATCAAGCAAAATTCCCTGCCCTCAGAGAACTCATATGCTAGTGATTGAGACACATAACATTTAAGATGCATAAGGAAAGTATACGCAATGTTAGAAATACATGCTAAGTAGAAAATTATTGCAGGGCGTAGGAAGTTAGAAGGGAGTGGTGGAGGATGAGATGGTTAGATAGCATCACTGACTCAATAGACATGAATCTGTGCAAACTCCAGGGGATCGTGAAGGACAGGGAAGCCTGGCGTGCTGCAGTCCAAGAGGTCATAAAGAGTCGAACACGACATAATGACTGAACAACAACAAGGAAGTTAGAAGGTTAGGGCGGTCGGGGAGAAAGTTACTAAGAAGTGATAGCTGAAAACAGAGCCAGGGAAGCCATTCTAGACACAGGGAACAGCGGTGTGACACCCATGGCAGGCATGTGTGTCCTGGAGAAACCGCTCAAGGCCAGAGTTCCATGGAGGGTTGGGGGATAAGAGGTTTATTATCCAGTTGCTGCAACCAGATTAGCAGTGCCCTGGAAAGTTCATTGAACATATGACATAGCAAGGACAAAACAGGAAGTGACCTACGCTGCCGCCCGAGATTGCTACTCTCAGGCTCACAGGCGCCACCCTCAGGGCTTCTGCCCACCCTTGGCAGGCACCATATGGTGAGCCAGCTGAGCACCCTTGTATCAGAATTACTTTGTGCCCCCCTACTCCCCTAAGTCCCCAGCAGAACCTGCAGACCTAATGGAGCTGAGACGAAGCTGCGATGGTGTCATTTTTCAACAGAAACCCCACATCTGAACCCACAGGGCTGGGCTGACTCCCAAGGCCAGACCAAGCCATCACAGTAGCTGATAGATCCATCTTTCACAATCTGGATTATTCAGTCTGAAACCACACTATGTTGGGAACACCAAAACACATTTTCTATTTTTCGAATTCTCCAAGGACACAGCCTGGTGAAACACACCAACTTTTCATGACTAGACAGAACACACCCTCTGCCAGCTGAAAGAATGGGTGGCCAGATTTGGGTGAAATCACCGTTTTCTCCAAGAGCAATGGCTGGGTGCTTGGTCTACATTTCTCTACCCAGGGTCCCAGTCTGCTGGTTCTCCTAAAACAAGAGAAGCAGGCACCAAAGATAAACTCACCTCTCATTCCAAATCCTCACACTACCAGCTGCCTCCAAGTGACAGTTCTCCAGCTAAAATAAAACTCAACTCTCATGGACTCCTACACTTAGGAGAAGCACCAAGCACAATATCTGGCATGGGGTGGGCACTTGTAAAGCTCCCCATCCTCCCCCTCCCTCTGCCTTTTCAATTTTCCCCAGCGCACCCTACAGATGTCCCACATGGATGTCAGCCCATAGAGCTGAAAGGGAAAGGTGCCTCTTCAAACAGCAGGGAGAGGAGCTTTGCGAAGACAGATCTCCACACTCTGCTGTGGACATCTTAGGATGAGGTTATATAGTCCCCTTCTGCATATTCTCTCTATAGAAATTACAGCTTAATAAAGTAAATACAGGGGCTTCCCTGGTGGCTCAATGGTAAAGAACCCACTGGTCAGTGCAGGAGACACAGATTCAATCCCTAGTCTCAGAAGATACCACATGCCATGGAGTAACTAAGCCTGTGCACCACAAATTTTGAGCCTGTGCTCTAGAGCCTAGGAAATGCAACTACGGAAGCCTGTGGATGCTAAAACCCATGCTCCATGAGAGAAGCCACTGCAATGAGAAGCCCACAGCAGCAACTAGAGAATAGCCTCTGCTCACCGCAACTAGAGAAAAAGCTCTTGCAGCTATGAAGCCCCAGCACAACGAAAAATTTTTTAAATTATTATTTTTAAGTTGCATACATATATAAAGAAAATAGGGCTTCTCTGGTAGCTCAGCTGGTAAAGAATCCTCCTGCAATGCAGGAGACCCTGGTTCGATTCCTGAGTTGGGAAGATCCTCTGGAGAAGGGAATGGTTACTCATTTCAGTATTCTGGCCTGGAGAATTCCATGGACTGTACAGTCCATGGGGTCAAAAAGTGTCAGACACAACTGAGCAACTTTCACTTTCATAAAGAAAATAAATATGGAATGCTAGATACATACAGTAGATTTAAGGAGAGGGCATTAGTGGGATCCCTCCTTGCTCAGTAACTCCCAGTGTAGGGCTTGCAGCAACAATTGCATCCTTCAGACCAGATGGGTTGGAAGCCTGGCTTTGGGAGCTGATGTCTGCTCTGAAGATGGAGAGACCATGGCCACCAAAACCCCTTCATTGACTCTGACCATGTGGTTGATGTGGTCTAGAGGAGACCACCCATCTTAAGGTCATTATTGCTATTGACAGTAAAAACTAAAAGATCCATGGGGTCTTCTTGCTTTGTACATTGCACTTCAACCTGGTATCAAATCATCAACACTGGGCTTGATATCAGAGGACTCTTGGCTCCTTGACCCACCACTTACCAGCTGAAGAACTGCAGGCAAGTTCCTAGAGCTTGTTGAGCCTCAGGGGTTTTGCCTATAAATGGAATGTTCATATCCCACCAGGGTTATTAAGAGGAGAAAATTAAAGAGTGCTCACGCCAGGGTCCACCTTAAAGAGTGATGTTGCTCATTTAAAGCATCTGAGGCTCCATAGGACATAGGGACTGGCTTTCTCATGCTCCTCCCACTTCACAGCTCATGATTGGACACTTGTTTCTCCAATTTGTTCATCCATGTTTCAGTAGCAATAAATATGTTAGTAAAGCCTGATGTCCAGAGATTACCAGGTACATCCACAGAGCCAAACAAAGTTCAATTTATGAAATTGCTAGCACAGTCTCTGGGAAACCGTGGAGCAGCCTCAGTAAGAGGTTGGTGTAGAGTTTGGACTTGTTTTGCATGATCTTGGAGAAGGCTTAGGCACCAAGGGCTGTTCTCAATTGAATGCTATCATGAAGCAGGAGCGTTTTGCTGGTTGCGTGTCTTGATCATTTTTATCTAAGAGACAACAGGAATGAAGCAAGGCCAGAGCTGCTTGTGGTCAAGAAAGAAGAGTCAGTTCTGCCCACTGAAAGAAAAGGATGTCCATAGATCCTTTTTGTAACCATGTTTGTGTTTATCATCGACACAGAGAGGCCTTGTCTAATGCTGATATTTTGTACAGTTGTTTATTTCAACAGGAGCCACTAGGGCCAAGGGACAAGCTAGTAGTGCCCAGTACTGATGTCCAAACTATTTTTTATTCTCAATATACACAAACATAGGTACTAACCACTAGAGAACTCAAGTGCTCCCTGACTCAAGGGTGATGTGTTTATATATTCTGTATTGCGTCTACTCTCAGCTTTTTCCAGGAAATGTTAGCCCTAGTCATTCCTCCAAGGAGGGCTCAACAGAGCAGAAGATAGAACAGCTAGCAAGGAGACAGGGGCCCGGGCTGGGGATGAGCTGGGCTCAGGCCTGGATGGGCAGAAGGGTCTCCAAAATGTGTGCCTGGACAGGAAAAGACTGGCCTCAGTCTCTGCTCTTCACACCTGTGTTTGCCAGACCCAAGCAATAGAGAGCCATCCCTTCCTGGATAATCTGGCCTGCAGGAAAACGTCTTGCATTTCACCAAGCCAGGAGAACAGGTCTCTATTCTCTGTTCTCTTTCTCTGAAGAGAAAGTTAAAGACTTTGGAAATATGCATTGATAGTAAGATATGAGAAGGGAATCTAACACCAAGGGCTGTGTGACCTTGAGCAAGTTGCTTCCCCTCTTTGGACCATGGTGTCCTTATAATGGTAAGAAGCAGCCTAGTTCCTAAGCTCCTTTTGTCTGGCATCCTGGGAGCTAAGAGCTGAAGAAATGAAGAGCGGGCTCTTCTCTCACTGAGGATTTGGATTGGTGGAGGGAAGAAAGAAGAGAGCTGGAACCAGAACTGAGCCAGGAACTCCCACACAACTCACCGTGGGAATGGGCCTCAAACTCTCAGACTGTGAAGATGATGTTTCCTGACTTGTGAGGATAAGTAATGATTACTCAGTGCTTATGATATGCCCAGTATTGCTCTAAGAGCTCTACATGGTTAATAAGTGAATTCTCATAACAACCCTATGGGGTGGACAATATTATTATTCCCATTTTATGGATGGAGAAACAGAGTCATGGAGCTAGTAAGTCACTCACCCAGGATGCCACAACCACTGAGTGATTCAGCTGGGGTTGGAACACAGGCTGTCTGGGTCTCAAGTCCATGTTCTCAGCTATATCTGGTACTGCCTCTCTGAAGTATAAACAGCCCTTCCACATGAGGTCGGCGAAATGTGGACTTTTGAGCCACCAAAACAAATCCAGCTGACTCACTCCTATCACGAATGAAGTTGTATTGGCACACAGCCACATCACTTATTTATTGTCTGACTTTCAAACTACAATGGCAGAGATCAGTAAATGTAGTGGCGACCACATGGCATGCAAGGCATAAACTGTTAACTCTGGCCCTTCGTGGATCAAGGTGGCCGGCTCCCAGCCTAGAGCTGGCACTGCCACTTCCTATGTGGGCCCAGATTAGGTTGCTTTTCTGAATCTCCCTTTCCTCATCTGCAAAATACGCTAGTTTGGGGAATTAGGTGAGCTGATAATTGTTGTTTAGTCACTAGGCCGTGTCCAGCTCTTTGCAGCCCTATGGACTGTAGCCCACCAGGCTCCTCTGTCCATACGATTGCCCAGGCAAGAATACTGGAGTGGGTTGCCATCCCCTTCTCCAGGGGATCTTCCCAATCCAGGAATCAAACCCGCATCTCCTGTATTTCTGGTGGATTCTTTACCGCTGAGCCACCAGAGCAGCCCGAGCTAGTACAGGCATGCACAAATGCCAACCCAGAGCAGGCGCTTGATAAGGGTTAGTTGCTATCATCACTAACAGTGTGGGGAAAATTATGACTGAGTCTTACAACACCACTGAGGGCAGGACAGGGCCCTTTATCCCCACTCCACGGGAGTTGGGTGGAACCCAGGCACAGGGAAAGGAAGTCGTTTGCTCAGTTTTGTGAAAGGTGAGGCAGAGCCCAGGTCTCCCGAAGGAGACGCCTCTTTCCCCCTCCCCTGCAATCCCAGCCCTGGTCCTCATTTGTGTTCTCTGGCGTGTGGAGCTGCCTGTATGTGTTTGTGAGTTTTCAGCATCTGTAAGTACCCACAGCCGCTCAGAGCTTGCTGGCACAGACATTTGTCAAAGATGACACGCCAGTGATCCATGCCACCAGAGACAGTGACGGATGTGTTCTCTGGCATCGCCGTGCAGGCAGCGGAGGATGGATGTGGTCCTGGCGCCCGCTCAGCCAGCCTGTGCAGGGAGCCGCGGACCAGGCAAGAGACAAACTGCAGCCTGGTCAGCGGGCGAGGAGGTTCAGAGCCTGCCTCCCCTCCCTGCTCCCTGCCAGAAACCGTTCCTCTCTCCCTGCTCCTCCCCCTCCAAGCCAGGCCTACCGAACCTGCTGCGCACTTAGCACTTGTGTGAGGTCACAGATAAGAAGGTGGATGCTCGTGAGATTTGGGTCCTTTTCATTATAATCCTAATAATGGCCAACACTCATGTATGTTGTGTGTATGTGTGTGTGAAAGTCGCTCAGTCGTGTCCAACATTTTGCGACCCCACGGACTGTAGCCCACCAGGCTCCTCTGTCCGTGGGATTCTCCAGGCAAGAATACTGGAGTGGGTTGCCATGCCCTCCTCCAGGGGATCTTCCCAACCCGGGGACTGAACCCGCATCTCCTGCATTGCAGGCAAATTCTTTCCTGTCTGAACCATCCGAGAAGCCCCTCATATATATTGCACTGTCCTAAATCTGAGCATCTGTACTCAGCCATCTCAGCGATGGACAGGGAGGCCTAGCGTGCTGCAGAGTAGGACACAACTGAGTGACCGACCTGAACTGAACTGATCTCAGTGCAGGGAAAGGACTCTAGTGTCAGATAGGCCAGGGGACTCCTCCAAGGCCACACAGCCAATGGCAGAGGCAGGCAATCCAGACAGTCTGGCTCCAGAGTCCCTGACACTCAGGGCTTCTATTTGAAGGTCTGAGGTGGAGGGGGACCCACTGCAGGCCCAAGACAGACAACAGGAAGTAGAAACAAAGGACCTGGCTTCCCTGCCAGGCTCACCACTAACCCACTGAGGGGTCAGGAACTGCCATCCTGTCTTACGTTCCCACCTGCAAAATCAGTAACTGCTGCTGCTGCTGCAGGGTCTTGTGGGGCCCCAAACAGCTTCGAGCCTGGCCCCTGTCTTCTTCCAGGAACCCCACCCCTGGTTCCTCTGCCTCCATGCGTTCACTGTCTCCACCCTGTGATTCCAAGTCAGATTCCTCCTGGAATACCATCTCCAGGCTCATTAAACTGTCACCTCTGCGTCCCTGAGGCAAGCTCACAGTCCTCTGAGATTTTGTAGGGATTTTTACGGCTAGTGACAGCCAAAGGGAACAGACCATATAAAACAAAAAGAAGAGAGACAAAGAGAGCTCTAAAAAAGTTTCCAAAATCTTGCTCTAAAAGCTCCTCGTGGGCATTTCATATACACGGACAACCAATGTCCCTCTCCTTCTGGGTGAGATTTAGAGAGACCACAGTCTGAGGTCTAGTCCAGCCTGTCACTTGCCTTCCTTTCTCTGAGCCTTAGTTTTCTTATCTATAAAATGGGGACAGTGATAGCACCTATCTCATTAAAATAATTTCTAGGATTAAAACGCTTGGAACAAATCCTGATACATAGCAAACTCAGCAAACGCCAAATATTGTTATTCCCTGATTTTCATTTGCCTCGATGGGAAAATGAGGGGGTGGGTCTCATGCTGGGTGTGGACTTCTGGCTGGAACATTCTGTGATTTAGTGACACACCTGTGATGCTTCCTTATCTCCTCCCACACAAGAGTCTACTTGGAATCTGCTGAGCCCCAGACTACTGCTTTACACAAATGGGAGGCTTTACACTCTTATTCACAGTGGGGAATCGTTCCCATTGCAACGTTGCCAGCCAGTGAGCCACCTCTGTTGGTCGACATAGCTGGGCAACATGAGCTATGTGACCAGGTCCCTGCCAAACACACCCTGCACTGACAAACCTCAGGACCAGTCCCTAAGCTTCTGTGGAAAACAGGCCCCACCATCCTGTCTATGTAGACCTGGCCCCGTCAACATAACGTTTGCAGAAACCAGTAGTTACAGCTTCCCTGGGATTCATGCAGAGGACTCCCACGCTGGGCGAGAATTTCTCTTGCTGTTCAAGCTGTGTGAAAACTTGAAAAGTCATTTTATTTTTCAATCTGTGGGCAGGTTGCCACCAAACCGGGAAGCATCATTGCAGGACTTTTTTTTTTTTTTCAACTTTTTTGGGGGCGTGGGGTGGGGTTTGGTGATGGCTTTTTTATTTTTCCCACTGATGCTTTTTGGATAAACACATAAATCAGCATCATCTATATTCATTAGATAACATGCCTTGTTCAATACAAAATTACCCCTGTTTTGCATGATTTTCCCCCCTTGTGATTAATATAAATGACTTAAGTTAATTATGTTTCTCTTCATGGAAAAATGTATTTGTCAAAGTGCTGAAACATCAATAAAAAAGAAGCAGTGTCATTTGAAGAAGGGCAGGACTGCAAATGAGTAGGCAGGGTGTGGGGAAGGGAGCGAAAGTGCCCGTCTGGGGGTGTCATTCTGATTGAGTGGGCGCCCTTTATATTTACCAACAGTGACAAAAGCATTTTTCTCAGTTAAGCACTCACGGGTCTGATGAGGTATATTGATGTCATCGTTATTAGCAATAATGACACCTCAGACATAGAGAAAGTGGTTTTCTCCAGGTTCCCGAAGAATGCTGCGTGGATTAAGCATCACCTGTCATTTCCAAGGACAGCTAAACCTGGGTATCTTACCAGACAGCCCCTTAAAACTGGCCCAGCATTGTGGACTGAGAGAGAGAGGCAAATACAGATGATTAAATGAGCGAGGGGAAGAGAAATGAAGGGAAAGCAGGGGAAAGAGAGGGTGGGATGAATTGAGAGAGTAGCTTTGCCATGGATCACTGCTGCTGCTGCTGCTGCTAAGTCGCTTCAGTCGTGTCCAACTCTGTGCAACCCCATAGACGGCAGCCCACCAGGCTCCCCCGTCCCTGGGATTCTCCAGGCAAGAACACTGGAGTGGGTTGCCATTTCCTTCTCCAATGCATGAAAGTGAAAAGGGAAAGTGAAGTCCCTCCGTCGTGTCTGACTCTTAGAGACCCCATGGACTTCAGTGAGTGGGAAGCCGCAGTTTAGCCAGGGACCTCAGCCTGGTGCTCTGTGATGACCTAGAGGAGTGGGAGGCAGGCTAGAAAGGGAGGGGACATGTGTGTGCTTATGACTGATTCATACTGTTGCATAGCAGAAATCCACCCAACATTGTAAACCAATTAGCCTCCAATTGAAACTTTTCTTAAAAAATTTTAAGGAAAAGCAATCATGAAGCTCTTATGGAGTCCCAGAGCAAGAAGGAAGCTTCAGCTCAACCACCTCTTTGGACCAGTGACTAGACTAAGGTCCAAGGAGGGAAAGGGACTTTGCCAAGGACACACAGCCTATTAGTAGCACATCTGAGACAGAACCCAGCACCCCTGCTGCCCAGATCCTGGTCTTTTCCCTACTTGCTGCTGCTCCCCGACCCCACTCAGCCTGGGCACCAGGAATCAAGGGCAATGGTGCCCACAGATGGCCAGTGGGTCAGGACCACTGGAAAATCTCTGGGTTATTGCCTTTTTCTATGGTACCAGAAATGCCTCTACAACACCCTCTTGCCTTGGTTTCCTAAAAGCAGACCCAGAGACAAGATCATGGATGCTGGAGGTTTCTTTGAGAGGGGAGCCCAAGACACCCAAGTAAGGTGGAGGGGAAGTAAGAGGGGAGGGGAGGAAAGCCAAGAGTGCCAGGGGGGAGGGGGGAGGGGTGCTAACGAGGGGATTACTGCTTCCTTTGGGTACCTGTGCTCATACCCACCAGGAGACACTGTGGAGAATTAGGCCTCCCAGTGCTGAACAGAAGGCAGAATCATTCATTCCGTCACTCCCAGGGGCTTTCATCTCCAGCCCCTCTGCCCCAGGCTGAGCAAGTTCCCAGGGTGTCAGAACAACCCAGAGAACTGGACCTGGACGTGTGAGTGGGGAGACCCAGCACACATGGCCACTGCAGCTGCTGCTGCTAAGCCCCTGCAGTCGTGTCCAACCCTGTGCGACCCCATAGACGGCAGCCCACCAGGCTCCCCCATCCCTGGGATTCTCCAGGCAAAAACACTGGAGTGGGTTGCCATTTCCTTCTCCAGTGCAGGAAAGTGAAAAGTGAAAGTGAAGTCGCTCAGTCATGTCCGACTCTTAGCGACCCCATGGACTGCAGCCTACCAGGCTCCTCCATCCATGGGATTTTCCAGGCAAGAGTACTGGAGTGGGGTGCCACTGTCTTCTCCCTACATGGCCACCGTCTACCCCAAATGCAGGTGAAATGTATTTAACCAAAATAGCTCCTGCAGGAGACTCGGAGCAAAAGGCCCCTGGCCTGGTATCAAAAGACCTGAGTTGAGTCTCAGCTCTGCATTGCCTACATACCTTTGGACCTTAAGCCACCTCCCAATTCCTCCTCCACATCTTCCTTTATCCATGCCATTCTACCTCCATAGCCAGGTGTGAGATGCTATAGGTAAAAGCTCCTGGAACTCCTTAAAGAAGAGCAACTGTACAAATGGGGGCTGACTGCTGCTTCCCTGTCTCATCTGAACTTGAACTATTTCCCTAACTTGTAGCAGAATCAAAAGCTCGAGCCTGCGGGCTATGGGGACACAGAATTATTTCGTTTGACTCACAGGGCACTTATTACATGTTTTCTGCTTACTGAGTGAACATTACAAGGTTCTGTTTAAGAGTCCAGATGTTTGCTTTCTCTGGAGAAGCTAACCATGTTAGTCCCATGGTTTTGTGTAGTATCCCCTGTTATCAGTTGGTTGGAGCAGCAAGGTGGCCGCACTCACTGTCCCAACCCCAGGCTAGGGGTCAGCCAACACTTATCACAGTGCCTGTCACCTTGTTCTTCCAACAGTGAGGAGACATGTTTCTGCATTGGGGTTTGTATCAGAATCGGGAACACCATGCCTGGTCCACCAAGACTGCCCAGTATGAGATCATATGAGCAAGTACAGCTCTTGATAGAAGAGAATACTAGTAGGGGCTTAATATGCCATGTGTGTTTCAGAACAAGCCAGCCTAAAGGGACTTCCCTGGTGGTCCAATGACTAAGACTCCACACCTGCCATTCTGGGACTCATGTTCGATCCCTGGTCAGGGAACTAGATCCCACACACTGCAGCTAAGAAGTTCACGTGCCACAGCTAAAGATCCCGTGTGCTGCAACTAAGACCCAGTGCAGTCAAATAAATAATTTTTTCTTAAGCAGCCTAAATAAGGATCAGCAAAAATGCAACCCCTCCCCCAGTCCTATCTGGTAGGTTACCTCTCTGGCCCTTACCAGACTGTGTTTCTGAAGCCTGATTTTTATGAACAAGGAGTTTTCTGGCCAAAAGTATGCGGTGAGTCTACTTCGTGGAAATCTACCACTATCTCTTTCTTCTCAGTTGATCTATGCCTTCAAGACCTTACCCAGTGACAAGATCCTAACCGTCTTCTTTTTTTAATATTTATTTATTTATTTGGCTGTGCTGGGTCTTTAGTTGCAGCATGTGGAATCTAGCTCCCTGGTCAGGGATCAAACCTGGGCCTCCTGCATTGGAAGCTCCAAGTTTTAGCCATGGACCACCAGGGAAGTCCTGACCCTAAACGTCTTGACAGAAAGCATCCGATCAATGAGCCAGACCCCAGGTATTCTGTGCTCTCCAATCTCCAAGCTACAGGAGACTTCAAAAAGAAATGGGGTGATGACAGCTAATTCAGTTCTGTCACTCAGTTGTGTTCGACTCTTTACAGCCCCATTGAATACAGGCCTCCCTGTCCAGCACCAGCTCCCGGAGCCTGCCCAAACTCACGTCCATCGAGTCGGCAATGCCATCCAACCATCTCATCCCCTGTCATCCCCTTTTCCCCTTGTCCTCAATCTTTCCCAGCCTCAGGGTCTTTTCCAATCAGCCAATTCTTCGCATCAGGTAGCCAAAGTATTGGAGCTTCAACTTCAGCATCAGTTCTTTCAATGAATATTCAGGGTTGATTTCCTTTGGGATTGATTGGTTTGATTTCCTTGCAGTCCAAGGGACTCTCAAGAGTCTTCTCCAGCACCACAGTTCAAAAGCATCAATTTCTCAGCACTCAGCTTTCTTTATGGTCCGACTCTCACATCCATGCATGACTACTGGATAAATCATAGCTTTGACTAGACGGACCTTTGTTAGCAAAGTAACATCTCTGCTTTTTAATATGCTGTCTAGGTTGGTCATAGCTTTTCTTCCAAGGAGCAAGTGTCTTTTAATTTCATACCTGCAGTCACCATCTGCAGTGATGTTGGAGTCCAAGAAAATAAAGTCTGTAACTGAAAATTCTGCCCGACTCCTGAGTTGCACTTATCAGTTCATAAAGCACTCTCAGTCACTCAATATGTGAAGGCTCGATGACAGACCAGGCACACTGTTTCAGGCATGCTGTTATACCAGGCAATCAAGATCCCTGCCCTTTGAAAGCTTCCAGTCTGGCAAGCAAATATTTTGAGTCAACATTTCCATAGCACTTAGCGTGAAACAGTCGCTGTTCTAAGTGCCTTACCTAGAGTAACTCATTTACAGTAATTAACTCTTCACAGTAATTCTAGGAGGTAAGTACTACTTTTATCCCCATTTCACAGATGAGGAAACTGAGGTTCCAGAGCTTCAGTATCTCATTCAAGGTTAGTGGTAGAGCCAGCCATCTGATCACAGCAGCCTATTGGTAAAGGTAGCCTTTTGTGACCATAGATTTAGAAGCTGAGACCTCACCAGTGAATATTTCCAAGTCCAAGACCACAGGGCTGGATCATCCCATTCCACAGCCCTGGACCCTTCTCTCATGCCACTTCAAAATTCAGAGATAGCTACTTACAGAAGAAAGCACCACAGTGGTTGGTCTGGTCTAAGAATGCCAGGGCTATGCTAGCAGGATTTATAGGTTCTGAGGCAATTTGCATCTCCTGTTGGAAGTTTTCCTCATCAAAGCAATGGAAATCAATGCTGTAAATATAGTTATAATGAACTGGCCTGCTCACACTCCCCATGTCTTCCTAAGGAAAAGAATCATGAGAGACACATACTGGATCCAACTCCATCACGTGCTCCTGCCTCACCCAGTCGTCCCGCTGGGAACCTTCCCTGCTCCTCTCAACTCCATTTGAGATGTTTTGGGGGAGGGAGGCTTATTGGATGTTCTTTGTGCTACATTCATGAGGATTCAGCACAGCTGAGATTTAAGCACCGGGAGGAGTTTTACTTCTTCCAAGCATCAAAGTCCTGTCTCATAAGCAATCAAAGAAATGTAAAACAAAGCCACAAGATTTTGGTTTTCATCCATAATATTAACAAGGAATTTAAAATATAATATTCAATGCTAGCAAGGGTGTGGTAAGAGAGACACACATGTATCCTTCTTGTTCGAATAAAAGCTGGTACATCTGTGGGATATAGTTGAACAGTATGCTCTTGAACCCAGCCATTCCACCCTTCTGCTTAGAACACAGCCTCAGACAGGTGTTTATGGTAGAGAGTTGTCCATCTAACATGTTTTTGTATGCACTGAAAAGGGAAACAGCTTTAAGGTCCTGGAAGAGGGGGATTGTTGCATGAATTATAGTACAGCCATAGGCCAGAATAGATTTTGAAATAGTTGATTGGCATGGGAAAATGCTCACAAGCTGTTACACTTAAAAAATCAGAGTCCAACATCAAGATGCAGTTTCTAATTATATAATCTTTACCAATTCACAGAACTATGACTGGAAAGAAATACTGCAAGTGCCGCCAGTAGTATTTCCTAGACGGGCTGGGCCAGTAACATGTGTTTTCTTCTTTGTTCTTTCCTAGACTTTCCAAATTTCCTCAAATGGTCATGTTTTGGGTTTGTTTTCTCTGCTTTGGGGAATTATTATATAAAACAGAAAGCAGCTAAAGATCTTAAGTCACCCTGACTCCTTCTGTTTATTACCAGCTGAGGTTTGCTTTGTAAAATGAGGACAATTGTACCTACACTGCTTCACAGAATTGTTGTAAAGATAAAATAAGAACATGGATGTGATATGCTTTGTAAATTATAAGACGCTGTACAAATGTTAGCTGTGGTTATCATTATAACACAAAATTAACTACAACAATCTAACAAAAAAGAAATCCGTAATAAGATAGGGCTTTGGGAAAGGAACAAGGAAAATACAAGAATGAACTAAGAATAGAAAGAAGCAAAAAGGCCACAGGTATCCTGAAAAATGTTCACCAGCATCTCTCAGGGAAAGTGTTTAACAAGAAGCCCAAGAAAGAAAAATCTTACAAGGCAACCAAATGTAACAGCACTATTTGACTAGCAAGCCACATAAGATGTTCTGACTTTGTTTAAAAAAAAAAAAAAAAGTCTGAAAACTGAGGAATATTTAAATCAGGAGAATTGGGGAGCTCACTCATTGTGACAGGCAGATGAAAATCAGAATTAACTCAGGTCAAAAATGTGTGGGAAATGTATCCTGCAGAATCAGACTTAACTCCAAAAGTAAAAATAAGCACCCCAGGGGAGAAAACTGGAGAGAGAGAGAGGGCACTTAATTATCACGGGGCCAGAGCTGGACTCAGAAATGACAAAGACCCAGGAAAAGAACTCGGATACTTTACCTTGCCAAGGAAGACTCGGAATCTGCCACTTCAGGCCATTCCTCCTATTTGAATCTCGGCTGTTCTAGTTTCTCAGACCCTCATGTCCCTCTTGCCTACAGCTCCTTCTCTGACTTTCCCTCCTCTTCTTGACCTCTGCATAGCACCTGCTCCAGGGTCTTTTGTTTCTCTCTGCTCTTTCCTACCTGTACTTTCTCCCTGTTCCCCACTAGCACCTACAGATGTCCACCTCCACAGGAGCCCTTTCCTCACCTCTCACGCTGCCTGTCTCTCCCACTGCCTTGTGGACATACCCCTGAGTAGAAACTCTCTGCCACTTCCCACAATGCTGCCTAAAGCCAAATGGAACTTCTTAAAAAATGACCACACACACACTGGTTCAGTGGATACTCATTGGCTGTTCCTGATAATAGATCTGCTAGAAACACAGGCTTCCTCAAGTGTTTCTTCCTCTCTTCCCAAACCAAATCATCATGTCTCAGATCCTATTGCCACATTCTTTCATGTTTTTCTTATATCCAACCCTTCACCTGACCCCACCCAGTTCAGATCTCACTGGGCTACACCAGTAGCCTCCCAACTGCTTGTCCTTGCATCTCTTCCCCCCAGTCCCTTCTAAAGTGAAAGTGAAGCCGCTTAGTTGTGTCTGACTCTTGCAACCCTATGGACTATAGCCTACCAGGCTCCTCCATCCATGGGATTTTCCATGCAAGAGTACTGGAGTGGGTTGCCATTTCCTTCACCAGGGGATCTTCCCAACCCAGGGATCAAACCTGGGTCTCCCACATTTCAGGCAGACACTTTACCGTCTGAGCCACCAGGGAAGCCCTATCCCTTCTAAAGGCCACTGCCAAAGAGAGCCTCCCAAGACCACACCCTCTCCTGACTTGAATTCTCCCAACCGAGCCTTTCAATGACTATCTTGTGTCTATTAGACAAACAGCAAATGCCTTGCCTGACATTCAGAGTTCTCAAGCTCTCCCTAAGGGCTGGATGAATGACTCGGCTAAGTCCAGCTGAATGATTGGGCCAAGAGTAGATTCCAGGCGTGAAGTTGGGGTTACCAGTTGCTAAGAGATAACTGAGTGTGGGCAGAGTGGTCAGTGGTCAGAAGGTCAAGACCAATGAAGGAAACAGTATTGCCAACATCTGAGCACAAAAGACAGCATCCCAAAGTGGGTCAAGGCAACGGTGCCATTCCAGAGATGGAAAGGAGGAAAGAGAGGAGAAGCAAGAGAATGGGTTCCAGAGACAAGGACCAAATGGGCAGAAGTTGCTGGAGTTGGAGGCAAAGAGGCCCTTCAGCCTGAGCGGTCAGGGCGCGCTTGCTCAGAGCCCAGGAGGCTGAAGCCGGGCGATATGGCACATCTGAAGACAGCTTTCCTGGGCCCTTGCTCCCCACACAGTGCTTACCCTCCTCCATGCATGTGGGGCAAGTTGTAACCTCTCGAAAATCAACCACAATGAATCCTTTTGGTACATTTCCTCTCTGCGCCAGCCCACCATGCCATGCTCCCTGCCCTTTAAACCAGCTATACATCCCCATCTCATCATCTCCATCATTTCCCCAGCCTAGCATGTCCTTGACCCAACCACGTTTAATTCTCAGCCAGCCTTCCTGGCACAACTCAAGTCCCATGTCTACATCCAATTCATAAGAAATTTCCTTCTTTCTGAGTTCCATGTTAAAAAAAAAAAAAAGGAATACAGGGTTTACTGGATGTGGATCTGCTACACTTTTATTTTAACTGCCTAAGTTGTCAGTGACTTTCTGAGGCAGATACTGTAGGCTGGCTAACCAACACCCATTCCCAACCTTGTCTGTCTTTACCACAGAGGCTGGAAAGCCTAAACGTTCATGGTCCCAGCCTTTTTTAATGCTAGGGTACTCATGTAGCATTGCTGTAGCCAAAGATAGATAAGCTCAAGTTTTATTCTATGGAGTTTATGGGAATGGGAGAGGTAGAGGTAAGGGAGTACTGCTGAAAAAAAGCATTCGTCTTTCCCAGTAAAAGAGACAGGAAAAGCTGATATCTTGTCCATCCTTTTTGTTTGTGTCTTAAACATTGGCATGATGCCTGGAGCTGCAGCAGTCATTTTGTGACCATGAGACAAAAAGCACAAGGATGAAAAACAAATTGCTAACAATGGACCTATAGGGCCTGGTCCCTAAGGACATTGTTGAGCAGCTAAAGCAACATCAGCGTTTACCCACCCCCAGACTGCTTATTATTAGACAAAAAAAAAAATTTAATCTTACTTGTTTAATCTACTCTTAGTTAATTTTCCTATTACTTGCATCTGAAAGCATTCCTAACTCAATCATCTTTCTCACCAGGCTGAGAGCTCTTTAATTGCAGGGACCATACCTTCCACATCTTTGCTTCCTTCAGCATCTAATATAGGGTCTTGCCTATACACAACCTTAATAACCTCAGCTACAAGATGGGAAAGGATAGAAGGGAGTTTTCTATCCCTCAAAGTGTCTATTGAAGCAGACAAGACATGGCATTACACAAAATAGTGGTAAACTAAGAAGATGTTCTAGACCTAATTGAAAATTTTGATGTAAATAAATCCTGCCAACCAGATGGCATCCACCCAAGAGCTCTGAGGTGTGTAATTGCATAAATGCTGGCCAAAATGTGCAACTTATTAACATGAAAGTCCTTAGGTTCCAGAAGCCTGGATGATGGTCAATATCTCTCCCACCTACAAAGCTACCTGCAGAGGAGTCTGAGGACCAGAGAGCAATGGGTCTGCCTTCTTTTCCAACACATTGACAAAATCTGTAAGAGAGATACCAGGACACCTAAACAGTATGATGTGGTGGAAAGCTGGCATGGTTCTTCCTGAAGGAGTCTCAGAAAGGGCTAATCTGCAAATTCTCTTTTAAAGGGGAGCAATTAAAGAGGACTGATGGGGGGAGAAGGAAGGGCTTTGTGGACAGGATACATGTAGAATTAAAACAAAAAAGCTCATAGTGTGCTTTAAGAACACAGGCTCATAAATATTCATCTGCTCTGGGACTGGCAAGACTGTGACCTCAAAACTGGAAATAGGATTAAATAAGCATGTGTCTTAATAGAGACTTAATAACGATAGGTCCCCTCAGGAAGCCCACTCAGACCAACAGGAGTTATTTGGCAGAGGAAATATTCATAGCAGCCACTCTTCATCTACATAAGAGCCCAGCCCCAAACTCAGAAAACAGGTATAGGCTTGCCAGATAAAACACAGGACTGTGAGTTCTATTTGAATTTCAGAAAGACAGCGGATAATTGTGTGGTATAAGTGGATCTCAAGAATAAGTGTGCCTCGTGCAATAGTTGGGCCATACTTACCCTGCAATATAACGCCCTGGCTCTCTGAAATAGAACTGTTGCTAGGTGTCCTGGTTTGGGGTTATTTTGTGAAGCTGGGGTTTTGTTTGGGTTTTTTTTGTTTGTTTTTTTTTTTTCATTTTTTGTGTGTCTTTAATTTTGTTTTCTGCTAAGTCTTGTAACCTTAGGCAGGGTGATAAGGAGGGAAGCTGGAAGATTCACCTGAGGAGGCCGAGGGGCAGCAGAGAGGGACTGGACAGGACATTGAAGGAGGCAGAATCTCACTCGAGTCTATGAGACCACGCACCCTGGGTCCTCAGGACCTTGTGGGATGGGGCGTGGGGGTGGAAAGCAAGGAATCACTGGTTAAGAGACAACAGTACAGCCTAGCAGTGAAGACTATGGACTCTGGTACCAGTTAGGGGAGCCGGGATGCTGGGTACCAATTAGGTCTAGAAGATCTCATTAGTTTACCACTATTTCATGTAACGCCCATGTCTCATCTGCTTCAACAGACACTTTGAGGGATAGAAAACTCCCTTCTGTCCTTTGCCATCTGCTAGCTGTCTAGCTTCAACCCCCACTCCAGCATTTACCAGCTAGGTGTTTGGGGCAGTTGCTTAACCACCCTGTGCCTCAGTTCCCACATCTGCAAACTGGCATTAGAAGAGAATCCGCCTTGTAGGTTGCTGAGGATTAAGTGGATGGACACATCTGAGGTGCCTAGAACAGTGCCTGGCACAAACAAATGTCAGTTACCATCTTATGCAGAGATGGGCCAGACTGAGTCTGCACATTGGTGTTAACCTCTATCTAGCAGCTTTCCAAAGGCCTGGCTGGCTGGAGTCACTGGGTTTACACACATCTGACAGCCAATGTCTTGCTGGAAAGCCCACATAGCATGCCTGGGGACTGACAGCCTGGTGGGGGGCAGTGCAGTAATGTGGCGTGGGCTGTCCTGGGGGACTACCACTCCCCCGTCAGTCACACTTCTCCATACCCAGCACCCCAGGTCCCCTCTGTTTGCAGTAGGAGCAACAAAAGCCTTCCTTCCCAACATCTGCAACCGCCTCTGCACCCCCAGGCCCAGCAGCCCAGAGCTGGGTGTTCAGTCAAGTCGGGCTCTAGAGCCAGCAGACTCTGTGATGCACTCTGCTGGGGCAGCACTGGCCTGTCCCGCCTCCCACAGCGTGGACCATGGCCTGACCTTGCTCTTTCCTGGTTCCTGGCTCCTGGCTCCTGGCTTGCTGCTGACCACAAGGCAGCACATTCTTTGGCCCCTCCAGACACTGCCTGGCCTCCATGTCTGTCCTGGATCGACCTTGAAGGATTATAAGATCCTCAACATCCTCCTGCTTGCCTGTCCCTGTCCTTGGCTCTCCAGTTCACCCTCTCTTGCTCAAAAAACTCACCCAGAGTGACCTGTGTCTACCACTGGCAAAGAAGCAACCAGTCAGTCCTCGGGAGTCAAATGGGAGGCTCAATACAGCTACTGAACAGACCCCGCCTCCCTTTCTCTGCTGCCTGAGGTCTTTCCTTCCGCTCTCAAGAAGTGAGTTCTGATGTGGTGGCCTGTGGGTAACACATTTAAAGTTTGAAGATAACCACAATTTGGGAATTCTCCCCAGGCCTGCTATCAGACACGTATGGATGGCTTCAGAAGGATCAGGGGCAGCAGAGTGAGGAGCTAAGTGGGTGATTCCAGAGGAACATTTTGGTTGTTGTTGTTCAGTCACTCAGTTGTGTCCAACTCTTTTCAACCCCATGGGCTGCAGCATCCCAGGCTTTCCTGTCCTTCACCATGTCCTGGAGTTTACTCAAATTCATGTCCACTGAGTCGAAGATGCCATCCAACCATTGCCCCCATCTCCTCCTGCCCTCAGTCTTTCCCAGCATCAGACCACTGGGTTTTAAAATTAAAATCCAATTTAAAAAGTAGGAAGATGAGAAATGAGCCTTCATACACTGCTGGTGGGATTGTAAAATGGTGCAGCCAATGCGGAAAACAACTGTGTGCTTCCTTAATAAGTTAAATACAGAATTGCTAATAGCCTATGACTCAGCAAGTCCACTCCCAGGCATATATACAAAAGAATTAAAGACAAGGTTTCAAACAAAAACTCGTACATGAATGTTTATAGCAGCTCTATTCACAATAGTCGAAACGTGGAAACCACCCAAATGTTATCAACTGATGCATGGATAAACAAAATGTGGTTTACCCACACAACGGAGTATTATTTGGCCACAGAAAGCAATGAAGTACTGATCCATGTTATAACATGGATGGACCTTAAACGCATTATGTAAAATGAAAGGAACCAGACACACAAAAAGCTACGTATTGTATGATTCCATTTAAATGAAACGTTTGGAATAAACCAGTCTATAGAGACTAAAAGTAGATTGGTCACTGCCAGGGGCTGAAGGGATGGGGAGACCGTTGAGTGGCAACTAAGAGGTGTGACGTTTCCCCTGGGGATAATGGAAATGTTCTAAAATTGATTGTGGTGTTAAGGCACAATTCTAAGAATATACAAAGAGACAATGAATGGTACACTTTAAGTGGTAAATTGTGTGATATCCGAATTATATCTCAATAAAGCTGTGGGGTTTTTTTTTTCTTTCTTTTTTAAAGTTGGCAGATGGCCCAAAATAGGCTTTCAATCTTTGAAACTAGGCTGAAAGAAAGAATCAAAAAAGGGAGAACTGGATTCTATTATAAAGTGTTAGTCACTCAGTCATGTTCAACTCTTTGGGACCCCATGGGCTCCTCTGTCCATGGAATTCTCCAAGCAAGAATACTGGAGTGGGTAGCCATGCCCTCCTCCAGGGGATCTTTCTGATCCGGGGATCAAACCCAGTCTCCCACACTGCAGGCAGATTCTTTATCGTCCGAACCACCAGAGACTAGTCGTGTCTGAGGACAGCTCAAAAAGTGGGTTGTGGGCCTTNTGGAATTCTCCAAGCAAGAATACTGGAGTGGGTAGCCATGCCCTCCTCCAGGGGATCTTTCTGATCCGGGGATCAAACCCAGTCTCCCACACTGCAGGCAGATTCTTTATCGTCCGAACCACCAGAGACTAGTCGTGTCTGAGGACAGCTCAAAAAGTGGGTTGTGGGCCTTTTTTGTCTCTACTGCTGGATTATTTTCTTCTCTCACCCCTTGGTGGTACCGCTGCACCCCACACAGGTCTCTGGTTCTTCGTTAATGAAACCAGATTGTAATTGCTGGCCAACCTGCTGCTTCTCTGCTAGACCTTGGGATCTCAGGGTGTGGAGACCATTCCCATTGCTCTTCCCATCCCCAGGGCTGGGCATCTGATGGGTGCTCACTAAAGAACTGTTGCATTAATAGACATTTTAAAACTCCTGGTCCCTTTTGTGTAAAGATTTTACTATAACCCAAGAAACTGGTAACCCATTGCCTTGGGGAAAACCAGGTGGTTGGGGAAAGGGATGGGAGAGACGTTTTCCCCACGCTCTTTAGGACCTTCTGAATATCAAGCATGCCAATACCTCGCCTCTTCCTAATATCCGTAATTTGAAAAGAAATTAATTTGTTTTTTTAATTGTTTTAATGCAGCACCTACTAGCAAAGACAGAGAATTCAAGCATTTGACAAACTAGGGAAGAGGAGAATATGACAGGGTCTCAGGAGAGCAGAGTCAGGCAGCAGACCTGGGGGGTTTGCGATGGGAGGTTCAGGGGAGAGGGCGCAAAGCCCCTGGGAGAAAGAGTGTGAGATTAATGGCTCCCTTCCCCTAACTCTAAGGAGGCAGTCAGATCTCTTCCTTTACCCTTGGAAATGACATCAGGTCTCCCTGGGCAAGGCCAGCCTCAGCTAGCAGACCACTGTCAGTACGCGTCTGTGCTGGTTCATCAGGATCTTGTGGCCTTCCCATCCTCACCAACACACATTACTGCCCACCCTCCTGGCCACTGCATAGAGCTGCAAAGGCCATAAGTCAGGAGTGACCTCATCACGGAGCATATTATTAGCTGACTGATGCAGGATTCGAGTTCCAGCCCTCATCTCCCCAGGGGAGGTGGAACAGAGGCAAAACTCATTCCCCACACACTCGTCCCCTTCTCTTGTAGGCAGTGCCTCTCTCTCAGGTCCCTTCCCATGCAAGGCTCCTGGGTCCTCATACTATATCCCCTTGGACCTGGGCAGTGACCTCTGTGGCAGTGACAAATTAGGAAGCAATGAGACTCTGATATCCCAAAGGACACTAGCCTAGGTCAAGGGATCTTTTGAAGTGGCCTAGCAAAGTCCCAGCCTCCCTGCCTTCTTGGCAAGTGTCCTGGAGGCAGGTCGGTGTCTCTGGAATCATCCATCACCAGCTCCCAACACAATCCTGTGTTAAAAGATAATCTGAGGCACACTACAACTTGATAGCATGGAAATTACTTGAGCAAAAATCTATTCGAATCAGGCATCACCAAACTAGACATGGTTAGAAGTACCCTGTTGAAGGGAATGAGAGGAAAGCTCAGTACAGAGAAAAGGCAGAAGCAAAGTAAGGAAATTATTGATAGCCTAGAGTTTAAATCCTAATTGGCTATTTGTGATTGGTTCTGCCTGGGTTTCCTTTCATAACCCTGGAGTATTTATAGGCTTAGATATTGGTTTGCTTAGGTAGGTCCAGGGCATCAGAGCCACCTCAGTCTAAGGGCCTCCTTATTTAACAATTCCCTTTTCTTGGTCATCCTGTTATACATGAGAGATTGACCAGAAACTTGGTCTTCCCACCATTCTCAGTCACCACGTGAGTTAAATGCTCTTGTCTCTTTGTGAAACTAGTANGGCTTAGATATTGGTTTGCTTAGGTAGGTCCAGGGCATCAGAGCCACCTCAGTCTAAGGGCCTCCTTATTTAACAATTCCCCTTTCTTGGTCATCCTGTTATACATGAGAGATTGACCAGAAACTTGGTCTTCCCACCATTCTCAGTCACCACGTGAGTTAAATGCTCTTGTCTCTTTGTGAAACTAGTAAGTTATGATGTCAGATCCATGGAAGAACTGCTTTCACTATTTATCCCATTGTACATCTTGCTTCTGCTTCTCCACGTGCAGTAAGACCATCTAATGCACTGCTGATGGTTGGAAACACACATTTAGGATCTTTGAGAGAACACAACCCACCAGGGAGACTATAAGATGACTATTAGGCGGATAAGACTGAGAGACTGAAGTATACTCCTTAGCCAGACCCCCACTAACCAAACCAGTTGCTATCAAATAAATCAAAGAGTGCACCCGATGTGGTGTCAACCTGTTTTAGCCAGATAGCTTTTTGTTAGTTTCTTGTAACAATACCAGGGAACTGATCCAGGTACAGCAGGAAGTATTTGCTATGGCACAGACTCTTCCTTGTTCAGCCAACAGGAAATCTAAAGCAATTGCATGATCTACAACCATCTTAGCAAGAGAGCCTAGGGACTTCTGTATGCAGCCATGGCCTCAGCAGTAGACTCAGCAATGGTTGCAAGAGTTAAGGGTAAGTTTCCAGTCACATGTTTATCTGTTCTAATGCCAAGCCAAGGAAGAAGGAATAGTTCAAATGATGCCCATCCAGAGGGTTATCATCTGCTGGAAAACTTCTTTTCAGTTGATAGTATACATTCAAAAGGCTTCCCTGGTGGCTCAGCAGTTAAGGATCCACTGCAATGCAGGACATGCAGGAGATGTGGGTTCGATCCCAGGGTCAGGAAGATCCCTTGGAGAAGGGCTTGTTAACCCACTCCAGTATTCTTGCCTGGAGAATCCCATGGCCTGAGGAGCCTGGTGGGCTACAATCCTCAGGGTCACAAAGAGTCAAACATAACTGAGCGATTAAGCATACATGGACGCATATATTCAAAGGAATGGACCAATGCTGAGTTTCTGAGATAGCATGAAGAGACAATGGAACTGTAAATACGGCAAGAGCACCCTGTCCTTTCATCCCCCAGCTGTCAAGACAATGAGTCGTCCAAGCATAGGAACCATTGTCAAATCCACGTACAAAGGAGTGGCCAGGAGATGTACATAAGGCTCCTTTGTATGTATTACATTCATGGACCCATTCTTTGATATAGAAGTCTTAGCATCCTTTGATCCAAACTCCAATGCTGAAAAACCACCTACATCTTTGGGTCGGACAACAAGCCTACAAATAATCTGGTTTTCACTGCCTGCTCTGCGGTGCCTTTTGTGTTTATATTCAGTGGATCTCCTTTTCCTACCCTCAGGGATGGGTTAAGCTGAGTCAAGGAANGAGTTCCCTGATCACTTAGAGATTTCTCTGGGGATGTCCCATGAAGGAAATGTATTTTCTTAAAGTTTCCTACCCATGGCTGTGGCGTCAGCCTTCCTGTATGGGAAGGCTTCAGTCCATCTTAAGAACACACAAACAATTACAAGAACAAATTGGTTACCCATTGCAGAGAAAATTGAATAAAATCTGTTTGTAAGTGTTCAAATCACCCAGTAGGTGGTGAGAATGCTCCATCTAATACCTTAATAGTCTTTCCAGGGTTATGGGTTTGACAAATAAGATGTTGGTCATAAACCAATTTTGCAACCTTGATGCAGTCATCCAACCAATACTTCTTCATAATTTGAGTCATTTTATCCATGCCATGACACACTGCAGAATATAGAGCTTTTTAGTTATCACATTTTAAGGACTCCAGAAGAACCAGATGGTTGCCTGGGCCCTCAGTGTCTTCATTTAATATTAAATTTGCAACCTCATTGGTCTCAATATTATTGTTCCAGCAAGGGCTGCCTGATTCTGTCTTTTAGATAAATGATCATAAATAATTTGATTAGAATCAATCTTATGGAGTTCATTCAGGTTGCATATTGGAACAATTTAAGCACTGGCTGATTTAGCATGGAAGTCTCCTAGAGCGTTTCCCTGATATTCAGGTTTTGTTTT
The DNA here is from genome assembly GCA_006410615.1 of Neotragus moschatus. NCBI lineage: Eukaryota > Metazoa > Chordata > Mammalia > Artiodactyla > Bovidae > Neotragus > Neotragus moschatus. Next base: position 432,718 of record SJYA01002803.1, on the reverse strand, counting down.
TCTAGTATGAGCTTCAGTTTTAATCATTGCAATTCAGTTGGGCAACAGAATGGCAGAGGGCTGTTCATTTCCTTGGAGCCCATTTTTGATTCGGGTTCTGTTAGAAGCGTGGAGCCTTCTGCCTTTCCACAGCATATCAAAGTCATGGACCACCCCAATGGCAGATCTGCAATCAGTATTCTAAACGTTTCCTGATTTTCCTTTGGACAGCTAACAAGCCCAAATGAGGGCATGTATTGAATAGTTGTGCTGGTTGTGCAGACTTGAATTGGAGAAGGAGTGCCCTTTCTAACAGTTCATATTGAGCTGTTGCAGCATATCCTGTTGATATTTCCCTTCTGCATTCTTAGCATCGACTATTAAATCTAGGTTTTTCTAGTAGTGTCTCCAATAAGTCAATGCTGGGGGTCAATAATCATGACACCACATCTATACAGATACCGTGATCTGTATCATCGTCAGGCAAGGGGGCAGCAGGGCTGAGCGAGTTACAGTGCTTACGGTGATGGTTAGTTGGTGAAAGATGGATCTCCTATGTTAGTCTGTTTGCTGAAAAATGTTGGGTCTGATCAGAATTTAATAGACTCAACAGTGTGAGGTGCTTGTAAGTATGAGTCATATCCTAATAACCAATTCAGCTGAGGCTTCCACCAATTTAGCTGCTGCAGCTACTGCTTCAGTTTGGAAGTGCTCTGGCTACTGGGTCTAACTGTGAGTTATTCTAAGCAATAGGTCTGTTTCCCTCCACGCTCTTGCCTTGGAATTCCTGGAGCCTGGTTATCATGCTTGTGGACAGATAAGGTGAAAGGCTGAGTGTCTTTAGGGAACCCACTATGCTCTGCTCTGTGCTCACTCAGTCATGTCTGACTCTTTGCCACCCTATGGACTGTAGCTTGCCAGATTCGTCTGTCCATGGGATTGTCCAGGCAAGAATACTGAAGTGGATTTTCCTTTCCTTCTCGGGGGGAATCTTCCCGACCCAGGGATCAAACCCATGCTTCCTGCAGCTCCTGTATCAGCAGGCAGATTCTCTCACCAACTGAGCCACCTGGGAAGCCCAAAGGAGCCCTAAGGCTAGAGTTTGCTGCAAGGCTCATTTTATTTGGCTGAAGGCTTGCTTGGGATTATCTTCCTATGGTAAGGGCTCTGGAATTGAGTTCCTTGTAAGTTTATTCTGGGAAGTAACAATCAGAGAAAATTTTGGAACTCAGGACCTACAACATCCTGCAAGTCCAAGGTTACTCCTTAAATGTTATCTAGCTGTAGATTGGGGTAATTTTTGGATTGTCTTCCTTCGTTCAAGTGAGACAGAAATGCCTCCTTCAGTCAAATCATGTCCTAGGAGGTGGACCTTCTTTTTTGGAAAATCAGAGTGCTTCCTTGGATGCCTTGTGGCCTTTGCAAGTCTAATAGACACAATAGATAAATCACATCTACTTCTGAGCCCTGCCCTGTAAGGAGAACATGGAAATAAGTCACCTACATATTGAATGAATATAGAGTCCTTAAGGAACTATAAGTTTCCCAAGTCTCGATGTAAAAAATCTGTGGAAATAGGATGGGGCTTCATTGAACCCTTGTGGCATTGGAGTCCAGGTATATTATTGGATTTTCCAAGTGAAAGCAAATAAATACTGATTCTCCTTGTCAACTGGAATGCTATAGAAAGCAAAGATCCACTGCTGTGAGTCGTTTTGAGTCTGTAGATGCATCTGATCACCAAGTATTGGGATTTGGACTTACATAAACTTAGTATCACAATTTTCTTTTTCTTTTTACTTTTTTTTTTTTTTTTGGCCCCACCGCACATCATGTAGAATCTTTGTTCCCATATCAAGGATCAAACTTCTGCCCCCTGCAGTGGAAAAGCAGTCTTAACAGCAGTGCTGGGAAAATGCCAGTATCACAGTTTTCTTTTCTTTTCTTTGTCTTTTTAGGTCTGTTATGACTTTTATTTCCCAACAATGACCAGGCTAATATAACATAATTTGCAAATATATTAGTTACAATTATAATTTCTAATATTCTGGGTCTAACTGTTTTTACATTTTATTTAACACTGCTCCACTTATTAGCTTTTTTCCTTTTTTTTTTCTTGTTTTAATTATCAAAGACTATAACTCTACAATATTGAGAAGACTCCTTAATCGCCCTTAGATCATGAACAAATCAACAACCTTATCTATTTGGTTTGATCATTGGTAAGATCGGAGTGTTACAGGGACTAGTGCGTGGAATTTTAAGTCCTTGTTTAGTTAAGTCTGCTGCACTTGGTAGCCTCTGGATAGCTGAATTGATAACTTCTAGTTAACTTCTAGTTCTAAAACTCCAGTTTTAGTGGATGCTGAGGCCATCTAGGCTAGGGTTTGAAATGATCTGTTTGAATTCTTATGCATTCAGCACTCTTACTTCTGCCTATATCTGTTGAGGAAGAAACCCATAGGCATTCAGGAACCTTGGAAAGATAGAGCTTTCATGCATTAGAGCCTCAATTTCATCAGTTCCTGCTTGCAGAGAGCAGAGCAGCTCAGGTTCAGGAAGGTCAGGAAATTCAATGGCCATTTTCCCTCTGAGCTAAATTTTTTTATATGACTCCTCAACTGAGAACGCAAATCTCATCCTCACAGGTTTACTGGTACAGGACCACACAGAGGGAAAATACGGTTTTCCCAAAACTGGCCCTTATGTCGTCCTGACTGGTTTCGACATGAGTACACCAAATTTCATTAGAAACTCCCACTACAGAAAACCCCCATTCTCCGAACTCTGAGAGATCTACCATTTCATGAAAATGGGGTTTAACATAGATAAAGTGGCTCCGATATTCACAATATTGTGTAGGAGTCCCCATTTTTTTTTATCTTAGTTTCCCTTTGCTATTTTAGAGAGATCATGAGGAGAATCCCTCAGAGTCTAATCAATGTTACTTTTATTTCAGTAATCAAAGTTTTTAAGACTTCCCCCCAGGGAAAACCAGTCTGGATTAGTAGGTGGAGGTTATTAGAGGGGGAGTTCAGTGGGGGAAATTCCCTTTCCCAGGGCTCTGGTTGTTTACAGTGAAGGCAGACATCTCGGGCTACAAGTTTTCTGAATGGAAGACCTCTAGGTCCTGGCTTGAAAAGTGTACGCGGAGGTCTCTCAGCCCTTGCAGCTGTTATAACTGCAGGGTCATTTGTGTTTATCGGCTTTTTGAGTTTTACCTTGCTCCAGAGTTTTTTCGACATGCTCAGCTAGGATTATTCGTTCAGAAAGAAGGATGGCTTCCCAGTCCAGCTCATGTCTCTTGATAAGGCTCCCTAGTGTATTTTGGACAGGAGCCCACTCATGAATAAGGACATCGGGGCATTTGCTATGTCTGCAGTTAGTAAAGAAAGCTTAGAATATTTCACACACAAAAAAGGTTGCCCGTCACAGCCTAAGACTGGTTCATTCTTTTTTTGTTTGCAAGACTGAATGATAGACCAGTCAGTCAAGTAGGTGTTGGGTTATCTTTCTAGTGAATTTTGGGTCGTCCTTGGTGGAGTGGCTATGATGTGGGTCTTTGATGTCACTCCTGGGACCTTCCCATTTGGCTTCAGCTCTCCATTTTCAGGCATCACCAGATCTTAACGCCACATGAATACATTGGGAGAGATCCAGAAGTCCCGGATCATAAACTCCAATTAGAATTCTAAATTCCTCATAAAATCTTTGAGGATTCTCTTTAGGGTTTGAAAAATCTTTGATGATGGACCTAAGTTCAGCCTTTGACCATGGAGAAAAGATGCTTACATCTGATTTTCCACTCTCATTGAAAGACTTCACTTTAAAAAGCATTTATTTAACCTCTGGCTCATCTTCAGTATGAAAGACAATTGAGTTAAGGGGATAATATAGTTCTGAATATTTAGGGGAAGGGAAAGGGAAAGAGCAGTCAGAATGAAGTTAGTCAATGCACGTATCTTTTTAGATTTGCCATTAAGCTTTTGCAAAGAATCTTTCAGAGATATTTTTTTGTTTTGATTCATTTGGTTTCTTAGAAGTTTTTGCGTACCACTAAATAACGCATCCTATTGTTTTGCGGAAAATCAGAGCCTTGTTTTTTTCTAGCAGTGAAGTGAAGTGAAAGTCGCTTGATCATGTCCAACTGTTTTTGACCCCATGGACTATACAGTCCATGGAATTCTCTAGGCCGGAATACTAGAGTGGGTAGCCTTTCCCTTCTCCAGTGGATCTTCCCAACCCAGGGATTGAACCCAGGTCTCCTGCATTATAGGTACAGTCTTTACCAGCTGAGCCACAAGGGAAGCCCAAGAAAACTGGAGTGGGTAGCCTGTCCCTTCTCCAGTGGATCTTCCTGACCCAGGAATCAAACCAAGGTCACCTGCATTGCAGGAGGATTCTTTACCAACTGAGCTATCAACATCTCATAAGTGGATAAGCTTATCTGGATTAAAAGTGCCCCACTATGGCCACTGTAATTCTTGTAATAAAAATATTTATTTATTTGGTTGCAACAGGTCTTAGTTGTGGTATGCAGTATCTTTGATCTTCGTTTTGGCATGCAAGCTCTTAGTTGTGGCATGTTGGATCTAGTTCCCTGACCAGGGATTGAACTTGGGTCCCCTGCATTGGAAGCACAGAGCCCTAGCCATTGGACCACCAGGGACATCCCAAGCCACTGTAATTCAAGGTTATCCTTGGTGAAGGTGGGTAGAGGCAGGAGAAAGCAGAAGAATAAAAAGAAAGGAGAGATGGAAGACAGGAGATCCCTGGGTCCCAGGTATTTGCTAAGCTCCGGAATTTGGTGATGGACAGGGAAGCTTGGCATGCTGCTGA